>BQNB010000595.1:26880-161178 GCA_026074375.1 Tanacetum coccineum | reverse complement strand
TCTCTTACAAACTCTATGGATTCACTCAACATTTTTGTTGACTATTTAAGCATGTTTTATCTCAAGTAACCAAGAGTGATGGATGCTGTGTACGAAGGGTCTGCGCTAAAGTTTTAAAGAACTTGTATTTTGTTCCATTTTATCAAACTAATTATCCATGTTTTGGAAAACTCATGTTATGAATTTGGTAACGATCCTATGGGACGTATGTTTAATTACTCTGAAATTTCTTTAAATGGAACAATGTTTTAAACGCCTCCTTTTGAGTCGTTTTCTATATCCATGTGCAATTGTACTATGAATTAACACCCAATGTTGTATATTCCGCTGCGTTAAATTTGGGGGTGTTAAACTACAGAACACTGTTCAACAACTGCTTGCATTTGGTTAAAAATTATTTGAACTTCAGTAACTTCATTAATAAGATTATTGTCAAAAGCATTAAAAATGTCTTTTAAGCTATTTAAAATGGAATTACTTCATTTATAAAAACAGATTTTGTGTGTTCAAAACCCCATGCACCTTCAGTTAAAGCTGAAGGTGTGATATGCACTTGTACCACCTTGTCAAAATCGGCAAGATGGTGTTTAAGACTTGTATTAACCAAACTTACTTTTGGAAGTTCAAAAGGAACTTCAGTTTCAACAGGTGTCTTAGATTCAAGTTCAGCTTTAGATAACCAATAAGCTTGTTATGCAAACATTTCCATTTGAGGAACAAAACGTTTACCAAAATCATCATATAGTTGATTCAATTTTACACAATCGATTGGTTTAATTTTAATATTCTTTTTGATAGCCTCTGGATCATTTAATTTTTCAGACATTTTGGATCGACTCTCTTCTTCCAAAATCAATGTTTCCTCATCATCAATCATAGAAAGCACCACATGTGGTTTACTGATAACAGTTCCATCATAAAGATTTGGCCTAACTCTCTGAGCTTTCTTAAGATAAAATGGATTTTGATATCCAAGAGCTTGTTTATTTACGTTATCATAATAAGCTTGTGGTGTGGTTAGCATATAAAATCTTGTATAGATCCTGTTTTAAAATAGTGTTTTCCAACTCTTTGATTTTCTTTTCCAAAGCAATTTCCTTGTTATCATTTCTAGAATCTCTTTTAGTAAATTTAGTTTTGAGAACTATTATTTATTTGATAAATATTCTTTTTCTTTAATATGCTTAGAAAGATCATGTTTAAGTGTTTCAATTTCAGTTTGAAAAGATGCAAACTTTTCATTTCTATCCCTAATCATATCATCCATTTGAGAATCAATTAATTTTTCACGTTCTGAAAGATTAATATTTTGTCTTTGTTCAAATTGTTTGATACGTTCCTTATATCTTTCAAGCTCAATGGTTAAGGATTCATTGGAAAGCATAGTATCCTTATTAACCTTGTTATAGTTAGTTACTTGATTAGACAGTTGTTCATACACAGATAATATCATGGCATCTTGTTGTGCAGAAGAATCAATATTCTGAATAGCTGCATTTTGTGTTTCAAACAGTTACTGAGAATAAGGAATGATATTTCTATCTCTTGTTATCTCACTCTCTGGATAATCCATAATATGAGAATGTTCAGAATACGACATCTCTTGCACACTTTGATTTAGCATATTATCATGAGTGTTGTCAGAGTGTGGTACCTCAGAGAGAACATCTGATCTATAACTAGATGAATTGGCCATGAGAACTGCTTTGGTTGTAGAAATCTCATCACAGTCAGTCATAAGCATCCAAATCATCTGCTTGATAAGCTACATTGTTTATGATGATTGTCTGCTTTTCTGGACCGTCTGCAACTCCTGGGTCTACCAAAAATTCCAATTCCTCTTCATTCAGAACTTTACTAGATTCTTGTGCTTCAACCAATAGAACTTTATCCCTGAACCAAGTAGCATCCCTTTTCCTCTTAAGATGTGAACACTGTCTTGCCATAAGACCTTCCCCTTAGAAGTTAAAACACTTAACAACCCTTTGTCGACCTATATTACTCCCTCCTGTTCCTGAGGTATTAGCCTTTGTTCCTGAACCACCTGCAACATACGAACTTTATCTCCCTTGAACCTGTTGAATAGTGACCCTACCATCTTGAATAGTTGCTTGTTGTCGTGTGTTAGAGGAAGTCCTTAACTAATTATTGGTAAAGGGAAAACGTGTTGTACGACA
This sequence comes from Tanacetum coccineum, assembly GCA_026074375.1. Classification (NCBI taxonomy): domain Eukaryota; kingdom Viridiplantae; phylum Streptophyta; class Magnoliopsida; order Asterales; family Asteraceae; genus Tanacetum; species Tanacetum coccineum. The sequence continues at coordinate 159,001 of BQNB010000595.1, read as the reverse complement.
GTTGACACAAAAGACATCATTTTGTTGAGGGCATCAATTGGGCCATCACCTTGTTTGAACATAGGAATAGCGAGACGAGAGTCTATGTGAGAGAATTCAGCATGTTGTTGTTGATTAACTGGGGAAAAAACATAGTCACTTTGAGGAATGGTTTGAGATTGTGGATAAACATTTTGATGGATTGTGGATGAGTAAGCACTTGGATGAGGTATGGTAAAATGATAAAGATGTGAGGCCATATTATTAGAGAGAAAGGATAAAAGATGGGAAGATGTGTGTGCTGGTAGAGAGAGAAAACACACACACACACACACACACACACACACACTTTTACAAAAGTGAAATTCACCCCTCTATGGAAGTATGGAGGGGGTATTTATAGTCCCGGTATCAACTAGCTAAACTAACCTGACACGACTATAAGTGATAAATGTAATTCCGGATTAGTCAACATATTTTAGGGCTAACAATCTTCCCCCGATATGTGGACATACGGAATTACTTACAATGTTCCTAGCAAGTATAATAACAACGTAATAAGGTCTTCTAAAGCTATAGATGTCTTCTGAGTTCTTCTGGTCTTGAACCTTGTTCTCCAGCTTGGATCTCCATTGTCTTTACTTGTTCTGGACCTATTGTAGTATGCATGAGTTGGATTAACTTCCCCCTAATCCATGTAGCATGTCTTGAAAAGCTTTCTTCATAGAATCCTTTTTGGTGAAGTTTTCGAGTCAGCTTCCCCCCAAACCAACATCCCTATCTTGAGCAGGATCTGAAATATTGATGTAGCTTGAACAATCTTCTATTGTCATTAAAGTGCACAGTGGAATTTTGTATAAGAAAAACCACACCAAATACTACTGCTTCTTGTCATTAGGGCTTGGTGAATATTCGTTCGGGGAGTGCATACGAGAAATCAGCAATACTTCTTCTCACATTTGCAGAATACTTCACAAACCATACTAAGTGAAGTAGTGTACACTACTTCCCCCCGAAAGTTGACATGGTAACCAAAGTACACATTTTCCCCCATGATGGTTTTAAACTCTCGGAAGCATCATTGTCGTGTACCCCCATATACTCGAGAATTTTTTATCATAAGCACAAATCTGTAAATCCAAACGAACCCATACCCGCATGACTTCATAAACAGTAGAGGAGTTAAAGCAGTAATCAAGAAAAGTTGGTATTATCATGATCTTGTTAAAAGGGTTTCAAGTATGCTTGAGTTTTCTAAGAATATTGCTTATACTGTGAAGTACCTTTGTATTGGAAAAGCACAAAAATACCCGTGAGAAGTGTTGATTACATCTTAACCTTTAAACTCTATGGCTAACTTACCAACCTCGTATTTTGTCGGCTAATGTTGTGATCAGTTGGTGAAGTAAACCTTACTCAAAGTTCATTAATATGAGTTTTCCCAAACATGGATAATATTTAATAAATGGAACAAAATACAAGTTCTTAAAAAATTTTAGCGCAGAATCCTGTATACAACATCCTCACCCTTGATTATCTGAGATAAAACATTGTTAAAAAAGTTGCATAGCAGAAATGTGAGTTGAGAGAGCCTCATTACGACGTTCGTAATGAGATAAACATAGAGAACATCAAGTTTCTGATTTCGGTCGTTGAGAAGATAGCACTTGTTTGTACGGATTAACCATTAATCAAGTTTCTATTGCAATAAGCTATGACCCGAGAAAGCCTTGACCGTTACAATACTTGTAATGTAATTTATGTTGCCCCATAACTAGGTATAATTGCTTATACCTAACTTCTAAATACAAAATGTCCGGTTGACTGGGTGCTCGAACAGGATTAGATTCATACACACGGACCAGGCTGTGCAAACCCAATTGATCTATTTCCTTATACTAGCGCTCACCCATTATGGGCAATTAATAGTTCATGATGTGGTCGGTCTTTTGGCAATAGCTACTTATGCAAATTAATCTCGCTTTTCGGGATGTTTTACAGCATTTTTTGTTTTTACCATAAAGTTTCTTGTGCTCAGACATGATAATATAACTAGCATGTATCCCTCACTCGCGGGGGTTTTATAATACAGTTTAAATAGTTAATAGGGAGGCTTTGAACTCACCGTAAGAACAATTAAATCATATTATAAGTATGATGAGTCTTGAACGAGGGGAAGTACTTTTCTAGGCACCTCCTAAAATAGTGACACGATTTGTTCGTTTATAAATACAGTTTAAAAGTTGAAAGGCGAGGCTATGAACTCACCGTAAGAACAATTAAATCAGAAGTATTACGAGTCTTGAACGAGCGGGAAGTACTCCTAAGCACCTCCTAAAAGACGTGACGCGATTTAGTACGTAGAAAGTAACAATACGTAAAAATTAAACATGTGATCATGAGATGTGTTTCCGAGATAAGCATGGCATTCCACTAGAACTTCCCCAAGTCCTTTTTAATCCCAAATTGACTTGTGACCTGGTCTTATAAGCAAATGAACATCTACTAAGTTTCGGCTTCTAACTTTTATTTTATCACGGTGTACTATACGTTTTTAAATTTTTAGACTAGACGTAAAAACTCAGTTTCTGATTTTAACTTGACTTCATGGACTCATATCTCCTAGCTCACAAATGTTCTATATATGAGGCTTTTACCCCTGGAAAGCTATTTGTGTCTAGTTTCCAGAAATGTAAGTCTCATAATTTACAAAGTTTCGTAACTATGTGAAAAGACCATTGTACCCCTGGTTGTCCAAAACAGAAAGTTTCAAAAAAAATTACCCTTTACTAAAATAGCCATAAATCCCAAACCATGATAGCAATGAAGGTTAGGTCAAAGGATATGGCTTCCTTATGATGTCTACCACTGACCAAATCTTTAAAAACTTTTATTTTATGGCAAAAATCTGGAGTTTAACTCGTATTCTAATCATATGTCCAGATTTGACCTATTTTCTTGTTTTGGCCGTAACTTACTCATCCTAAGGAGTTGGTTGAGCATCCAACTATCCTATGATGCTAAGACATGTATCTTTCCAGTCATTTAATTTAATCATAGGCTCCAGGCCAAATATTTTTAGATAATCACACGTTTTGCTACTGTTTTTAAAACAGTCCCATTATTTCAACTTAAAACCTTTGTAAGCTTCATTTTAATCATCTAAGACCTAACACAATGCCATAACTAATTGAAAACACCCTCAAGAACATAACCACATATATATATTCAGAATTTAAACATCCCTTTTCATGGATGAAAATCAAAGAAAACAAGAAATAAAAAGGTAGGGCTAATAAAAGAAAGGTAGGGCTTACAAAGGAAGATTAGGGCTAGAGAATCAAACACCAAATACTCCTCTCTTGTGTGGGCTGAATTCGAACCAAAGCAACCCTCAAAACCCAAGTTTATAATGCTTCCTTAGCCCTAAAATATCACCAAGAATTTCCCCAATAAAACCCCAATCAAAACCCTTCAAAAATCACCAAGAAACAAGCCCTAAACTTCTTCAAATCTTCAAGAAAAACTACCACACTTTGCAAGCAACTTATGGATGGTGATAAGAGGATAAAAATGAGATGAACAATTTTGTATGATGATGGTGGTGGTGGTACTAGTTTCGGCAGCAATGGAGACCAAAAGGAAGAAGAGAATTTTTTTTTTGATTTTGAGATTTGCATGTATGGGGAATAAGAAAGTGATGATGAGATGTTTATAGAAAAATGAAAAGGGTGGTGTGTTGGGTTGGGTAAAACCGGCCTAGGGCCTTGGTTTTGTGAAAATTATATATTTTTTTTGATTTTTTTGTTTATAAAAGTTTAATTAAAGTATAGTGTAAGGTTAATTAAATAAAGGTAAGGTTTTAAGGTAAAAACGCGAGTTTTAGCAAGAATTTACGTAAACGCGAGACACAACGGAAAATGAAAATGAGGAAAATTATAATCATCGAGGAATATTATGAGATTATTAAATCACTTAAGATGCGAAGACGGAATAGATTTCTAAATACGGCTCACGCAAAGCTAAGAACGGAAAATTCTTACTAAATCGGGTAAACGTAAAATTAATAACTCGCTTAAAAATGAAAATAGAAATAAAGCTCGGAGTAAATAGTGACCTTAAATACGGAATGTTACATGTAGACAAGAAAGTTTGTAACATTCAATCGAAAGAATCTCTTTTAACACATGATCGACTCTTGGACAATATCATGTCTCAGGTTATTATGAATATTGTTGTATCTTCATGTGTTGTTCGTGAATCTATGAATATGAGCAATTGTATATTTGAAAATTGGTCCATGTGTTTGGAACTTGAAACTGAGCCTTTCAAACAAACTAAGATGGTTGAAAAGGATGTTTATGATAAACTCGTAAAGGACTATTTAACTCTTGAAAAGCATTTCATTTCTATCGAGTCATCACATGAACTTAGTAAACAAATTTTTCAAAACACATGTGTCAATAAGGATGTTCCCACGTACCCTAATCTTTATGAAATTAACAGTTTGAAAGCTCCAAGCAAAGATCACAACAATCACTAAATTGAATGCTCATATTAAAACATTGAAAGGATATGAGGATAGAGAAGAGATCAAAAAGGATATCGATGAGATTGATACCCAGACCATTGAGATGGAGCATAGGGTAGTTCGTTTAAAAAATGAAAATGATCATTTGAAACAAACCTATAAAAATCTTTTTGATTCCATTAAAAAGGCATGTGCTAAAAATAATGATCAAAGTGCTTCCCTAATGGAACAAATCAACAAAATCTCTGTTGAAAATGATGATTTGAAAGCTCAAATTCAAGATAAAGTTTTTGTTATTACATCATTAAAGAATGAATTACCAAAAGTCAAAGGAAAAGATGTAGTTAAAACTGATGCTTCAAAATCTAAAGCCACCTCTATTGCTCCAGGAATGTACAAAATTGATGTAGAACTGTTGGCTCCTAGGTTGGTGAAAAATAGGGATGCTTACATAGAATATATTAAGCATACTCAGACTCAAGCTAGTATCCTAAGGGGAATAGTTGAACAAACTAAGGCATTTAAACCTTTAGATAGTTCTATAGACTTTGCTTGTAAGTATACTAAACACATTCAGGAATTGCTTGTCCATGTGAATAATACATGCCCTAATATGCCTAAACCAAGTGAGAAAATGATTGCCATCACACCAATCAACAAAAATAAAGTTACGTTTGCCGACCCTGTCACATCAACCAGAAACATGCCTAAGCAAAGTAACCCACCTAAAACTTATGAATCTAACAAACTGTTGTTTACTTCTACAGGAGTAATCAATCACACTATTGCTAGCGGATCAATGCCTACTGGCAATACAAAGAAAAATAGGATCTCGCGAACACCTCGTAGCGACCTGAAGAATAAAGTAGATGAACATCCTAGGATTGTTAATTCTAGTTTAAATAAGAAGAATCATGTTGCTGAACTTGTCTATAATGCAAATGTTAAGCATTCAAATGTGAATTCTGATTTAATTTGTGCTACATGTAATGAATGTTTGTTTTCTAAGAATCATGATTTGTGTGTTACTGCTTATGTTAATGATGTGAATAAGCGTTCTAAATCTAAAGCTGCTAAACGTAACAAAAAGAGAAAAGTATGGAAACCTACAAGAAATGTGTTTACTAAAATTAGACTTAAATGGAAACCAACAGGAAGAACGTTCACTTTAATTGGAAATATGTGCCTTTTAACTAGGATTACTTCCACTAACGTAGTGCCTAATAATGAAACCATTAACGAGTCAATGCCTTCATCAAAACCTGTAACAAAGGTTTACCGTAGGAGACCCATAACAACACATTCTGTAGGTTCGGGTAGCAAATCTAAGACAATAGAATCTAAGATTTCTAACAACTCGGAACCCAATCAATCTTGGGGATCCACTGTTTCTGATGCTCCATCTTCTTCTCTTAATTGCAAGTGGTCCAAATTGTCCTCTTGTATTTGGACTCTCGATACTCTAAGCATATGACCGGAGATCGCTCTCAGCTCACCAATTTTATTCATAAGTTTCTTGGTACGGTCAAGTTCGGTAATGACCAAATAGCAAAGATTATGGGTTATGGTGATTATTAGGTTAGGAATGTTACAATTTCAAGGGTATATTATGTGGAAGGACTCGGACACAACCTATTCTCTATTGGACAATTTTGTGACTCGGATCTTGAAGTCGCTTTCCATAAACACAAGTGATTTGTTTGTAATTTAGAAGGTGTTGACTTACTTTCAGGATCTCGAGGAACCAATATTTATACATTGTCTTTTGGGGATATGATGACGTCTTCTCCAATTTATCTCTTGTCCAAAGCCTCGAAGACTAAGTCTTGGTTATGGCACTGACGTCTGTCACACTTAAACTTTGGTGCGATTAATCACTTAGCTAGACACGATCTTGTAAGAGGTCTTCCCAAATTAAAATTTGAGAAAGATCACTTTTGTGCTGCATGTACGGTAGGAAAAAGCAAGAAACAATCACATAAGCCTAAATCTGAACACACCAATCAATAAAAACTCTATCTCTTGCATATGGATCTTTGCGGGCCAATGCGTGTCGCAAGTGTAAATGGGAAAAAGTACATTCTCGTTATCGTTGATGATCACTCTCAGTTCACATGGGTAAAGTTTCTAGCATAAAAAGATGAAGCACCTGAATTCATCATCAAATTTCTAAAAATGATACAAGTTAGACTGAATACGACTGTCAAGAATATTCGTACAGATAATAGAACAAAGTTTGACAATCAAACTTTATGTAAGTATTATGAGGATGTCGATATTTCTCATGAAACATCGATTGCACAAACTCCACAACAGAACGGTGCAGTTGAAAGACGAAATTAAACTCTTATAGAAGTTGCTCGCACTATGTTAATCTATGCTAAAGCTCCATTATTCTTATGGGCAGAGGAAGTCGCTACAACTTGTTATACCCAAAACCGATCCATTGTCAGACATCGTCATGCTAAAAATCCTTATGAACTTCTACATGATAGGAAACCTGATTTGTCTTATCTTCATGTCTTTGGTGCATTATGCTATCCTACCAATGACAGTGAAAATTTAGGCAAGTTACAAGCAAAATCCGACATAGGAATTTTCATTGGATACGCACCCAAAAAGAAGGCTTTCTGAATTTACAACAAACGTACCCGGAAAATTATCGAAACAATACATATCAATTTTGATGAGCTGTCAACAATGGCTTCTAAACAAAGCAGTTCAGGAACCGCACACTATGAAATGACTCCTGCAATTCCCAGTTCAGGACTCGTTCCAAACCCTCCTTCTTCAGCACCATTTGTACCACCAACGAGAAATGATTGGGATATTATGTTTTAGCCAGTGTTTGATGAATTCTTCAATCCTTCATCTAGCGTTGTCTCTCCAGTTCCTGCAGTTGATGCTCCAGTACCTGTTGCCAATGCCCTAGCTCCTATTAATTCAACCGGTTCACCTTCCTCAATCACAGTTGCTCAAGATGCACCTTATCCAAGTATTTCACAAACCCCTCAACAATCAAAATCCCAAGTCATACCTATCAGTGTTGAAGAAGAGTCACATGACCTTAAAGTTGCACATATGAATAACGATCCTTTCTTTGGTATTCCAATTCCAAAACCTAATTCTGAAGAATCCTCATCACGGATTGTTATCCCAACCAATGTGCACTAAGTAAATCAAACAAATGAGCACATCGGAAAATGGACCAAGGATCATCTAATTGAAAATATTATTGGTGATCCTTCCAGACCTGTATCAACACGACTCCAACTACATGCTGAAGCCCTGCTTTTTTACTATGATGCTTTCCTCTCTTCAGGTGAACCTAAAAGTTACAAAGATGCATTGACGAAATCCAGTTGGATTGAAGCCATGCAAGAAGAACTCAATGAGTTCCAAAGACTTAAAGTTTAGGAGCTAGTACCTCGTCCAGACTGTGTTATGATTATCACTTTGAAGTGGATATACAAGGTCAAATTAGATGAACTGGGAGGAGTGTTGAAAAATAAGGCAAGGTTTGTAGTACGTGGATATCGTCAGGAAGAAGGAATCGACTTTGAAGAATCTTTTTCTCTGGTTGCAAGACTTGAGGCCATCCATATCTTCATCGCCTTTGCTGCTCATATGAACAGGGTCATCTACCAAATGGATGTGAAGACCGTGTTCTTGAATGGCATTCTACAAGAGGAGGTCTATGTTAGTCAGCCAGACTAGTTTGTAGATCCATAGAATCCCAATCACATGTACAGACTAAAGAAAGCCCTTTACGGGTTAAAGCAGGCTCCACGAGCTTGGTACGATTTGCTGTCATCCTTTCTACAATCCCAAAAGTTCTCCAAAGGTACCATTGATCCTACATTGTGCATCAGACGTGAAGGCAAAGACATCTTACTGGTACAAATTTACGTAGATGACATTATATTTGCCTCCACTAAACCTAAACTTTGTGACTAATTTTCTGAAATCATGTGTTCCAAATTTAAGATGTCGATGATGGGCAAAATGTCATTCTTTTTAGGATTACAAATTTCTCAAAGTCCTAGAGGCATCTTTATAAACCAATCCAAATATGCTTATGAAATTATTAAAAAATATGGTAAGGAATCAACCGAACCCATAGACACTCCAATGGTGGAGAAATCCAAACTGGATGAAGATCCACAAGGGAAAGCCGTAGATCCTATACGTTATCATGGAATGATTGGCTCCCTCATGTATCTTACAGCCAGTAGACATGACCTTGTATTCGCTGTATGCATGTGTGCCTGGTATCAGGCTCATCCTGCCGAAAAGCACTTACATGCTGTTAAAAGAATCTTTCAATACCTAAGAGGAACCGTTAATATGGGTATATGGTATTCCAAGGATTCTAGTATTGCACTAACAGCTTATGCAGATGCGGTTCATGCCGGTTGCCAAGATACCAAAAAAAGTACATTGGGAAGTCTACAGCTAATGAGCGATAGATTAGTGAGTTGGTCGTCAAAGAAGCAAAAAAGCACTACAATATCCAGTATGGAAGCTGAATACATTGCCTTATCTGGATGTTGTGCTCAAATTCTATGGATGAGATCACAACTGATGGATTATGGCCTTGGATTCAACAAAATTCCACTGTATTGTGATAATAAAAGTGCTATTGCCTTATGATGCAACAACCTCTAACACTCAAGGTCAAAGCACATAGACATTTGATATTAATTTATTAAGGAGCAAGTGGAAAATGGGGTGGTTGAGCCTTATTTGGTCAGAACAGAATATCAACTGGCAGATATCTTCACCATGGCTTTAGGACGGGAAGGACTTGACTTTCTCATGAAAAAGATTGGAATGCAAAGCATGTCTCCAGAAAAGCTGAAAAGGCTGGCGGACGAAACGGAAGAGTAATGGTGGTATCTCTTCACATATCCTATGTAAATATATAAAACTTGAAAAACACAAAATGATTTTCCATTTTTTATATAATTTTTTTTTCAAAAACAAAATAAAAAAATATAAAACCAAGAAAATCAAATACAAAAATATAAAATTATAAAATACCAAAAATATGTTTTTTCGTGACATGTCTTCTGGCATCGATAATATATACGGCTTTAGAAATGTCATTTGATGAGGTGCCATTTTATACGCTTTTAAGGGGTCATTTAACCCCCTAAATCATGCATAAATGCCCAAATTATGTACTTAAATGCTTCTTTTAGTGTTTTCAGCATTTGGATGGCTTTTGGAGGAAATACACATGACTTGGGCTCATTTGGAGAAGAAACGGACGAGACAACAACTCTACACCAACTATCATGAAGAAATTGCATATAGAGTCTAGAGACGGCGTCGCAATTCCTTGCGACGGCGTCATGATATACAAGAGACGGCGTCAGGATCTTGTCGACGCCGTCAAAACATAGCCGCCTGAAGAAACCCTAGGAAGATTCTACGGGGTGACGGCGTCAGGATTCTTGCGACGCCATCGTGACCCCTTTTTCTATATATACTCATGCATTATAAGGGTTTTAGTGTGCTACTTTTGGGAACCGAACCCTAACTTATCAAGTCAACTTTTGCTGGTCTTTTGGTCGATTTTAGGGTGTTATAACCATCTTGTATCAGCATTAAAAACATGTATTAATCGAGTAAGATATTTATCATTTAATCATTCAATATGTCTATGTGTTGCATGATTGATTTATGTTATTCTCCTTTTATAACATGCTAGGCTAGATCCATTAGTATTTACTTATGATTGCATGAAACTCAGTTGTGAATCCTTTTAATATTGCTTCTCGTGATGGATTTGAGTGTTAGGCTTTAGAAAACTAGTCATTAACTTGATTTAGATGTCTAGGGAAATGCGAGTGTGTAGAAAGGATACCATCTGGTAACAGTCTTCATACTACCTTACCCCCTAATATGGTTGATCCCTCTTAAGTGTTTTAATGCATTCAATAATCTCATAGGGCCTTGTAATAGTCTTCATACTACCTTACTTATGCGTTCATCTAAGAGAATATAGCATAGACGGTGTTTTTGTGTAATTCACTAATACATTAGTAAATACTTACATAGACTATCAGGAGTGTGACAAGGCAATAGGATTAGGAGAAGCAAATTGAGGAGTAGTGCATTATTAAGTAAATACGTTCGTTTACCCATAAGTTTCCACCATAGTAGTTTAGATAATTAGTAGTTAATTAGCTAAAGCCAACCAATCTCTCAAAACCATAAGTTTACTCGCTTTCATAAAATACAAAAACATAAAAATAATCTTCTCTCGAACCCTTTAGACATAGTTTAGATTTAGTTCAAGCCTTACCAACCTATTCTCCTTGAGAACGATAACAACCTACAAGTCTTGCATATACTACACTACAACGATTAGGTACACTGCCTAGAAAGTTGTAAAACTATTTGCGAGAGTTTAACGACGACCGCATCAAGTTTTTGGCGCCACTGCCGGGGAATAGTTAGGTTTTGAACTTATTTTAATTTAAGTCTAAATCACTTGAATCCTTTCAAGTGATATTTTTATTTTCTTTTTGTTAGCTTTCTTTTAGTCTATCTTTTCTTCGTGTTTTTTTGTTCGTAACCCTTTGTCGTTGACTATCATGGGAGACGCAAATCCGATCCGTACTCTTGAAGACTACTCCAAACCTAGCTATGAGGGCTATCGAAACACCATTGAAGTCCCCCAAGGGAACAATGTGGTGCCTTTACGATCCGACACTATCCGGTTGGTGTAAAACGGATGCTCATTCCACGAACTTCGATCCGAGGATCCAAACCAACATCTCAAGGATTTTCTAAAACTAGTGAACTCACTTGACCTTGATGATGCAAATAGGGAAAGAACGCACATGCGTTTATTTCAATTTTCCATTCGTGATCAAGCTAGCAATTGGCTTGAACGTCTTCCTGCAGGATCCATCTCGACATGGGAGGATCTTACTATTTGTTTCCTTGCTCAATTCTTTCCATCGGGAAGGACTATAAAACTTCGTAATGACATCTTGATGTTCCAACAACATCAAGGTAAATCTCTTTCTGAAGCTTGGACTCGTTTTAATGACTTACTCCAAAAGTCCCTCATCGTGGCATCGATCTTTGGCTCCAAGTCTAAATCTTCTATGACCATGTCAATCCCGCCATAAGGTGAAACATCAATCAATCGGCCGGTGGTAAGCTTCGTGAAAAGAATGCCAAAGAATCTTGGGTACTATTAGAGGATGTAGCCCTTTATGACAACGAAAGTTAGAATGGCCCGAGGGATTTTGCTAAATCGGTCAAGGCAATCTCTCTCCCTCAAGATGTCCCGAGTACATCCGAATGTCGTCTCATCGAGCTTGAAAATCAAGTTCAACGCTTGATGGACAACTACTTTGCTCCTAAACAAAACAACCATGTGAACAAAATCGCTTCTTCATGTGAGATTTGTGGTGGTCCCCACGACACTCAATATTACATGGAAGATCCCGAGCAAGCTTTTATTAAGTATGCATCCTCGCGTACCGACGAAGATGGAGGCAAATAGTACAGATTCCAACCCGAGCAAAACAATCTTGGCGATACTTATAACCCCTTATGGAGAAATCACCCTAACCTTAGGTGGAAACAACCTCAAAATTCTCAAAATAACTCTTCGAACACACCTAATCTTTTTCAACCCAATGGTCCATTCCCGAACCGTTCATCCAACAACAATCCTCAAAATTTATATAATCCACCAAATCTAGAAGGATTGGTATCTAACTTCATGGCATCTCAAGATGCTAGGTTGACCAAGTTTGAAGCCGATTTCAAACAACAACAAAGTGAGATGATCAATAAAGTTGACACAGTTTTAAAAGCTATGACGGATCGAATAATGGGAGCACTTCCTAGCGATACAGTTAAGAACCTAAAACTCAATGTTTTGTCTGCTCGTTCTTCTCCAACAACGAATCCCCAATGCTCTACCCCGATTCGCGGTTCGATTAAAGCTATCACATTATGCTCTAGGCAATCAAACGGGCCCCAGGAAGAGGAATCTGACAATGACGGGCAAGAAGAAAGAAACAACTATGAAAACATTAATGTTTCTTCCCCCGTACAACTTGATGTATCAATCGAGTTCGTCACTGAAAAAGTCCGCAAGCTCAATTTGTTTCTCGAAGCTTTCGGGGTGGTCCTTCGCTCGCACAACGCTGAATTCGTTTACACAAAGAGTGATGACGGAGATGTGATGTTTGTTGACATCATTAAGGAAAATGATGCTTTTGAAAAGGAAGAACGTGATGATGAAAGAAGCGAATTGACGGGAGAATTGGAAGTAGACTACTTCAATACAACTCCAACTAAGGAAGAACTTGAGTATCATAAGTACCTAATGAGTGGTCCAATCCCATCCTTGTTCTTTAGGAACCCAATAATCATGGGAGGGTTCCCGAAGAATCTAAAAATACCATGTAATCTGGGGCATGTGCATGTGGAGAAATCTTACATTAATCTAAACTCCCCACTAAACGTCATGACTAGGATGTTATATAATTGGATAAGAAAGGAAAAAATAGGTCATAGGGAGATGAGAAATGGGAGAATAAGTAACTTCACCGGACGAGTAATAGGGATGCATATCTTCGTAGGGAACTTTACCTATGTCTCAGATTTCATGATTGTTGAGGACATTAGTTCAATCATTTACCCTAGTTTATCACAAGTAGTGTTAGGAAAACCCTTTTTGGAAGAATCTGGTATGACATGTGATCTCTCGGAAGGGTTAGTAAGATTCACGAATGGAAATGATGAGATCGCCTATAAGATGCCCCATAAGATTAAGCAATATTGTTCATTGTCCGACTTAGAGAAGGAACATACAAAGTCGGTATAATTTAGGAACGAAGAAGATACGAGAAGAGGAGTTCATTATGTGATAAAGAAGATATTAGGATTTTACAAAGAATGTTTAGACCTCGGGCTCGAATACGTAACTGGACTTGAGGATGAAGGAGGAGTCACTTAAGCATAGTGTGACTCCGAGTCTAGCTACAAGACTCATTAAATAAAGAAAAGCGCTTCTTGGGAGGCAACCTAATCTTTTATTTTTCCGCATTTAGGATGTGTCGTGTGTTTAAATTCTTTACTTGTTTGTTTGCTTATGTTTTAATATTATGATTGATCATGCTTTGTTTGTCTTTAACTTCGTCTTAATTGCAATTCAAATGTATTTTAATAAAATCGTTAAAAGGAAAAATCCGGTTTTTAAGAACCAATTCAAACATAATAAATAAATTAGTTAGATTAATTCGCGTCGGTTTTGAGTCATATGACTGTGACGGCTAATCTTAGGTTTTATGCAAAATTCTTTACAGGAAATAAATAATAAAGTTGATGTGCTTTTCGTTGTAGTTATAGGGTGTTGGTATGCGTTTCAAGTTTTATTATTTATTTTTAGCCGAAATACCTATAACAAAAACACTAACGAGTAGTGTACCAGGTAGTTGTAGAGTTAAGTGGTAAGTAAGGTTTTGAACTCTTGGGAATGAGAGTAAACTCTTAATTCAATTAGTATTTTAGCTGTCTACGTTAGTCTAGTCTACGTTAAACCTACTCATAATTCTAACGGTGATAGGGGGTTTAGTCTGAGAGACTAGCACAGGTTAATTTGGTGACTTAACCTACTTCCTACGCACTAACACACAAAAGACAATTAACAAAAGCTAGAAGAGCTGATCTAGCCTTATGATAGAAATCTGTATTAACCATGTTTAATCTGAATTAATGTTTATTATGGCTTGATTGTGCGATGACCTACTTATCACAAGACGATATATCATTCCAAGATCTAGGCGGAACTTCTTCCTAGAAACTAGACACGCATAGCCTGTCACATTATACGCATCTGTTTAAAGCACCCTTTTTACTGGCTATAATCTATCTTAGGTGAGTAGTATTGGTGCTCTTACTAAAACCTAGCTCATGGAGACTTTACCCACTTACTGCTTAACGGCAATCTATACTCTAGTAGTCACTTTGTCCTGGATCTAGCTAATGGAATCAAAACGTCATTCATTGAATTATCTATGGACACCTGCTAGTCAACTTGTTTAATAAAACATCGGCTAGGGGGTGGTCATTAAAGGAGTGATCCTATGCCTCTAGATGTATAAACGCTATATGGAGAGCTCCCCCCGTATCTATTTCCACTTATTCAATTTTCCTAGACCCAGTTGAATGGAAGGTCGCATACAAAAGCACACAAACAAGTATCACGTGATAAACATAAACAATAACCAACGATAAATTTAGTAAACCGACAAGCCAATAAATCAAACAATTAAAACTTCATAAACATGGCTAATACCTAACAGTATTAGCCGTTAATCATTGTAACAAATACAAACACGTATTAATAGTATGCAAAGATTACAAGATGAAACCTATGGAATTAAGTATAATGCTAGACCTTCTTGCAGCTTCTTGGCTTCTGGAAATCAGATGTTGTGATTAGGGTTTCGAAAAAATGGTTAAGCACACCCCAAAATCGAGTTTAGGGTTTTATATATATACTGTCTGGAATTTGGTCAATACGCCATATTGGGCTCCACTAATACGTATTGGGGGTTTCTTGGAGTAGGGACCACGTTCAATATCTTCTAGAATATTCTTCCACTATATCTTAGATATGGTGTATAGAATCTTCTGGATACGGCGTATTGATCTCAGTCCTTCGTGGTAATTTAGTGAAGTATTGGTACATATAAGTCAGTATCTTCCTTGTTAGGATTATGACATATTGCTTTCTGGGACAGATTCTTCAAACTTCTTTGGTTCTGCTCTCCCCTCAATTGAGTGGCCTTTGAGTTAAATTCTTCACCAAGTGCTCCGTAATTACTACAAAACTAAATATAAGCAATTAAGTACCAATTCATGCAAAAATTACATCAAATGGGGTAGAAAACATAGGATAAATGATAGGAAGAATACGATGTTATTTTATGTTATCAGTTGCGTGAAGGAAAGTTCTCTAGAAAAACAAAAGTGAAAATATTCACAGTGTTTGGAGTCGGCGTCAGGATTTTTCCTGACGGCGTCACGCCTCCAAACCTGTGAAATTTTGAAATTTTTATTTTTTCTTGAAAAATTATCTTACACAATGTTTAATATTTCTAATTTTCTTAAAAATCTGCAGAAACCTAGATTACATCATCACTCTCATCCTCTCTTTACTATTTTTATTGAGTCAACCCTAATATATTTTGTTGTATATATATCATTATCCCGCAGTTTTACGCTTGGTTGTGTTGTTATTTGTCTTGATTAAACTAGGTTTTATTTGATGAGAAGAAGCCCGGAGAAGTTGCTTAGAAGTTCAATAGGACGATCTTGGATGACGAACTAAACTATTTATTCATTTGTCTTCATTCCATCCATTTTGATGTGTTGTTTGTCTCAGTGCCCAGGTTTTTTTTTATACCTATTCAAGTTTTAAAATTATATTATGCCGACTATCCTGAAAACAACACCTTTTTGGGCAATGTACCCGATCGATGGTAGTTTCACGGTAAGTAGGGTGTCAAACACTAAGAGCGAGAGAGTTAGAGTTACCTTTTGTTTTTGTTTTAACTAACTAATCTATCATATTCTACTTTATCTAGTTTATTTGAAAGAAGGGGGCACAACGCCCAGCCCTTCTTTTTTTTTTTTATTTTTTTAGCCTGAGAGACTGACAAATTTTGAAGAATAAAACTTTTATGAAAGAGAAACTTAACTCATACAAGTTGAAATTTAGGAGATGGAGGGGCGGTCAAACCTGATTTGGGAAACTGTGTTAGCCATCACTAATTCATTTTGATGCGGATTTGCTTATAGGTGCAATGATCTAACTTATTTTGAAGTGACACATCATTCCTAGATCTAGGCGGAACTTCTTCCTAGAACCTAAACACGTATAGCTTGTCACGTTATACGCATCCGCATAAAGCATCCTTCTTGCAAACTAGAATTTGTCTTAGGGCTCGATAATGGTGATCTTATCTTACTCTAGCTCATGAAGACTTTACTAACTTACTGCTTATCGGATCATCGTACTCTGGTAGTGCTGACAACATGCCTTAACCTATTGGAATAAGTACTCTATTTGTTAGATTATGATCTAGGTCACCTGCTAGCTAACTCCTTCCTTATCCAATGGTCAAGGTCGGTCAAAATATGTCACTATTGGTCTAGTATTTATACGAATCACTACATGGAGAGCCCCTTTAGTATCTAAGTCAATTGTTACATCTATTCCTAGACCCAGTTGAATGGAAGGTCGCATGCTAAAGCACCCAAGCGAGCATGAATTGATAAACATATAAGGCAAACAACGATAAATTAAGCAAATCGAAAAGTAAATCAAACATCAAAACTTCATAGATATGACTAATACCTAATGGTATTAGCCGTTAATCATTTCAATACATACAAAGTCCATAGATGAATGAACAAGGCAAACTAATCGAATTAAAGAATACCGCCTAAGAACGAACGCATATTTAATGTATGCGGATTGCAAGATGTTTCCCTAGGAATTAATGTATGTTGCAAGACCTTCCTTTCCCCTCTTCTCTTAGAGACAGTCGAAATGGTGGGATTAATATCGAATTAGTTGCTATAGGTTTTCATAGCATAACCCCATAAAAACATTTTTAGGGTTTGTGTGGAAAACTAGAAGGGGGGGGGGGTTGAATAGTTTTTCCAAGATTTTTTGATCTTTTTAGATTTATTTAACACTTTTGAAACTTTTTGTGAAGTGATCTAGATATTGATATTTAACAATTAATAAGTAAGATATGTAAGAGTAAAGAAAAGATAGAGTATAGAAAGAGATCACCGGGACACAAGTATTTATAGTGGCGGTTTACAAGGACACCTTCCTTGCCCTACTACACTCCCGAGTCACCAACTCGAGAGTTTTGTTAAAAACTAGTCAACCGAGCTCATTTCCCTTGGAGGAGAAGCCTTCACAACGTTGGTTATTACTTCTATAGGTTTTACAAAGGTTGATCACCGAAAATTTATTACACACGAGAATCGATGATAACACAACTACACTTGATGTACAACTAACAATACAACAATTAATCACAGCAAGATGATCTTTTGAAAGAAGTAAGAAGAAGAATCAAGATCAAGACACTTTTGAGTGTTGCTTGAAACTTTCGCGTATTTGGCAATTGCTTTCTTGAAGTGAATTGCCTACATAAAGAATTTAGAAGAAAAAGTGTCTTAGAGAGAGATGAGATCAGCTTGATTTAGTTAAGTAAGGTGTTGCAAAACATGTGGAAATGGCTTGGTATTTATAGCCAAACGGTTTTTACTGTAGCCGTTCTTTACGGTGACTATTTACCAATGGCTCTGGCTGCAAACTAAAGGGCCTAGCGGCAAAGTGTAACTATTATCGGATATGTTTGATTTGCAAAATCTTGAGAAATCTTGTGTAATCTTATGAGATTTTCCTTGGATTTGCTGCATTTGATTATACACTATATGGAAAAATTAAATTAATAAGTTTATGTTGATTTTTGTGTAAAGGTTAGGGTTTATAAGTTTATGTTTGGGTACTTTTAAAGTTGCAGTCGTGTTTTTCTTCATAAGATTTGGATGGGATTAGTTAAGAGTGGCTTGTGTGGAGGTAGGTTGATAAGGGTTGATAGAAGAATAGTGAGTCTAGAGATGGTTTATGTTGTTGTCATGATAATTCCTAGGTCTTAGTTGTTGTATATACGGTTTGTTTTTTATATGGGTGGTGGTGGATTTATCAATTCATTCCCCCATTTTGTTGTTGTCTTAAATATTAGGCGTTGTGGAGTATTGTATTTAACTTGGTTATTTCTCCCCTTTTTTTTGTCGAAACACAAAATGGAATGCAAATGTTGAGAAATGTAGAGATTTTGTCAAAAGATGAAAAGCTCCCCCTTGATGAATGCTACAAACAAATATGTTAGAAACAATGAGATATGCTCCCCCTTGCTTTATGAGTACTTACAAAGAATATTTAGGGGTCCAAGAAATAGGAATGGCCTCTGTAGTACCGGCTAGCCGGTGCTGTCCTATGAAAGGCACCAGTTCGTTAGCTAATGGCACCAACTGACTTTAAAAAAGTCAAAGTCCACAAATTTTGAACATAATTTAGAATTGTAAAGAGACAACAATATAGCCACAACTAATTTTATTAGTAGGAGAGCATAAAGATATTTACTATAAGGACAAGAGATTCTTAACGCAAGGTTTACTAATGAAATTTATTATTTCATTCTACTACTTAAGTCTTATTATTAGTTGTTGTGCGTTATGACATTTAGGCGGTCTAGAATGTGGTTGAGAATGAATCTCATTTCTCCTTGGAGGTTTTTGACCAAGACTTGAGTCCTTTGGCAATGTTCACAAAAAATTTCATTGAGTGAGAAAGGGATATGTGTTTGTGTTGGGTACCCAATTTCCCAGGGCGAAAGAGGTGAGAGTTGAGGATGGTGGAGTAGCATGCAACTGTGGCGGGAGATGAGGAAGGTTTTGTTGGTTCTATCTCCGAAGTCGAAGAGGGAAAAGTAGAGTTTATGAGAGGAATAGGAGGTGGTTCATTTGCCAACCGTTCAATGGTTGCAAAGGATGGTATAGGAGGTGATGGATTTGTTATTGATGGTGGAAGATCACCTAGCACATCGAGTAGAGATGGAGAGGATGGTGGAGTAGAGAACAAGAGTTCAATGGGATCAAGGTTAATAGCTACCGGTGAGGTGAGCTTGGATGGTTGAGTAGGAGCGGGGGTGGTGGCGTAGTCAATGGAGGAGGAGTTGACTTAGGAGTAAGCAAGCAATTTTCATTGGAGTTAATTTTTATTGGAGATAGTGGTGGAGAGATTATTGGAGAAGTTGGTGGAGCTCCCGATGTGTAGTCTGATGGTGGAGAGAATGGTTGATAGGGAGGAGAAGAAGTTCTTGGATTGACAAAGCAACATGGCCTAACACTAATTCTTGCGGTTTGTTTTAGATTAGTTTTGTTCTCTTTAGGCATTGTGAAGAAAGGAAAAACGCAAGAGGTAGGAGTGAAGAAGATGGCTAAGAATTGTGCACTAATTATAGAGAACAAAGTATGGGCTAAGGAATAGTGCACTATTGAGTTAGACTTAAATGTTGTGTTGGTCGAACGTGTTAAAATTCTATATGATTAGGATTATGGCTAAGGTCAACTTTTATATTTAGAGTCTAAGTGATGTGACAAGGAGGAAAAGTTTGAATTTGAATTTGAAAAATTCATATTTTAATACCAGAGAACATGTCTGCCAGTTCTTCCGGTGCTATTCTGTAGAGGGCATCGGCTTGAAAATTTGAAATAGAAATCGCAATCAGACAAACTCAAGATTTTTGTAGAGGGTTTTGAGGAAAGTTTGTTTTGTTGGAGGTGTAGTTTTTCTATGAATCGATGACAGAAAAATTTTGTTTTATTTTCGAGAGAAAAACCCTTAAGCCTCTTTTTAATGTAGCTACAGATGAAACGTGTTTGAACGACATATTGACCATGTGTTGCTAAGAATAACGTTCACGAGAACAAGTTATTACAATCTATTTTTATTTGTATTAGACAATGTAGCTTATGTGATTGAATTGACACAACTATGAGAAAAGACCTTAGTAGAAAGGTTTTAAGAGTATGGTTCCATTAATCCAAGGTCGAGTCGAAGAAGATTGAATGGTTCTCTTTTAAGTGGTTTGATTAGAATGTCGGCAATATTATCTTCAGATGCAACCTTTTCGATAGAGATATTACCCTTTTGAATGTTATCACGGAGAAAATGATGACAGGTTTTCTTTATGTTTAGTGCCGAGGAGTGAGAACGGGATTTTTGCTTAAAATCTATGAGCTCCTTTGTTGTCACAAAAAAAACATGTACATCATTTAATTTAACTTCATAATTCTAGAGTTGTTTCACCATAAGGCTTGTGACAAGCTTTTCCGGCGGATACGTATTCGCGCTTCGGTGGGTTGAGATAGTAAGGCGGTTTGTTTCTTGATCCTTGAGGTGATGACAACAACCTTCGAAGGTACATACATCATAGTGCTTTTTGGTCGACATAGGTCTCCCGCGATGTGGGTCAGAATCGGCATATGAAAATAGTATCAAGACCGAGTTCCTTTGAGGATAACCATTAGCCTAGGTGAGAAGTACCTTTATATAATGTAGATTCGCTTTTCAGCTACGAGGTTGAGCGGTGAGAGGTCTTTAGGGAGTTAAAAAAGCGCAAAGACATACTCTAAACATGATATCAGGCGAATAGAGGTTTGATGAGTAAAACTACAAATCATGTACCACGGGGTATTTTGTGTCATCGACTGGGTTCGCCCTCTTCATCAAGGGTGAGTTTGGTTTCGGAATAAAAAAATGATCATAGGGAGTTTGATTGGTTGGCGTTTTCAAGATCGAATTTCTTTAACATTTCTTTCACATATTTAGATTGATTGAAGAAGATTCCATCTTCGAATTGTTTGATTTGTAAACCAAGGAAGAAATTCAATTCACCCATCATGCTCAATTTTAAATCCATTAAAGCATGATTTTGGAGGAAATTCATCACATTAGTCTTTTTCATGTTGATACGAAGATGATGTCGTCCAACATAGCTTAGGACCAAGATGATATGTGTTTACATTTTTCTTAGTAAATAAAGTGTTCCTCTACTAATAAGCCATGGTGTTTTGAATTATGATCAAGGAGGAGGTTTTGAGTGATCATACAAGCTTTGGGTGTTGTTTTGAGAACGTTAGAGAGCTTTTTTGAGTTTGAACACATGATTAGGTTTTTCAAAATCTACAAATCCAGGAGGTTAGGCTACATACACTTCTTCGTTTATAAAAACATTTAGGAAAGCCACTTTTGACATCCCATGTGAAAGAAGAGTTTGAAGTCATGAGAGCACAAGCGTACGTAAGAAGGAATTCTTATAGATTCCTTAATGATTGCCCACCGGGGCATAGGTTTCATCGAAGTCTATTCCTTCTTGTTGATTGTATCCTTGTGCAACAAGTCTTGCTTTGTTTCTAGATACGACACCATTTTCGTCAAGTTTGTTTTTAAAGACCCATTTTGTACCGATGATAGTTTGGTTTTTGGGAGGAGGAACAAGACACCAAACGTCATTTGTTTTAAAATTAAGTTAACTATTCTTGCGCTTAGCCCATAGTCAACTGTCGTTACTTGTATAAGCTTCATTTAATGTTTTTAGGTTTACGGAAGAGACAAAGTAGTAAGAAGTTGCTTTGGTTGTAGGAACTTGAGATCTATGAGAGTCTTTGATTTATGTTTCCTAATGGACGGTTCGTAAGGGATGGATCTTTAGATTCTTTAATGTTCGAGAATTTATTTGTTTAATGGTTATTTTCCTTGACTTCTGAAGTATTTTCTTGGGTTCTTCTATGATGTCGAATTTAGTAAGTATTCATCGATAAAGGTGGAGAATTAGGAGGAGGTGTTTCATCAAAACTTGGACATTGAGAGATTCTTTCGACTTTCATGGTTTCTTTTATTTTGAAACTACATAAGCTTTACTATTAGGGAATATCCTAAGAAATACCTTCGGATGATTTGGGCTCCGAATTGTGTAAGGCAAGTCTTTCGTATTTAAAATGAAATCATTTAATACCAAAATACTTTTGAAGTGTATTCTAAGTTGGGTTTATACCTTTGGAAACGCTCATAAGATTTTTCGAGGAAAGGTCTAATAAGAATCCTATTTAGAATGTAGGTGGAGGTGTCAACGGCATTGCACCAAAACTTTTGAGGGATTGATTGTTCATTTAGCAATGTTCTACTCATTTCTTGTAGTGTTCTATTCTTACGTTCTACTACCCCATTATATTTATGGAGTCGTTGGAGCCGAAAAGTTATGAGTGAATGCCATCATTAGCATCACAAAAAGCTCCGAATTGTACTTCATTATCAAATTCCCGACCATGATCCGTATGGATTGAAATAATAGGGCAACCCTTTTGGTTTTGAATCTTTTTACTCAGAATTTCAAAATGATCAAAAGCTTCATTTTTATGTTTTAAAAACCTTGTCCAAGTGTATCTTGAGTAGTCGTTAACAAATGAACATAAGTGTAGAAGTTCTGCCTACGTAACTTCTGAACGGCCTACGGAACCAAAAAAGTCCATTATGCAAATGTTCTGACATTTAGAAGTAGAATCCTTGTTGTTAGCCCTTATGGCTTTCATGTACTTGTTTCCACGTTGCAAGCGTCGCAAAATGTTTTTCAAAACTTTAGTTTTTAGTACAGTTTCTAAAAAGTTCTTTAGATTGATTGAGAAATTGTATAAGTCGCTTGTTGCGTGACCACAAATCTTCAATGCATCAAGGGTCGAAAGATCATCTATAGAGGTTAGACAGGGCGTCTTTTGGTGAGTTCAACTTTTTCATAATTGTAAAGGCCATTTTTCCTAATTCCTTTTCCTAAGGTTATGCCCTTTCTAATTATTTTGCTACCGGTTTCACTAGATAGTACATTGCACTTTTTATCGCAAATTTGACCTATGCTAAGAAGATTAAAACTAAGATTTTCTACGTGACTAACATCATTGATGGTGAGGGAGTTATGAGAAATTGTACCTTTGCCGATGATCTTGCTTTTAGTGTTACTACCAAACAACACGTTACCTCCATCAAAAGGTTTATAGGATGAGAAGAGATCTTTGTTTCCGGTCATGTGTCTAGTACAACCACTATCTTGGATCCATTCATCCGGGTCAAGTTTCACCTTTTGACGTACCTAGATGCATAAAACAACTTAAGCATTTGGTCCCCAATATCTCATGGGTCCGTTAGTGTTATACATACCGTTTGTTTGTCCCATGTATGGAGGAAAAGGACACCATTGATTATGCATAGGAGGTTGGAATTGTTGTTCATGTTGTGTTTCATACTTCCAATTTACTTGGCGATAATCACTTTTGGGGTATAGGCTACTAGGTCTCCTATGGGTCATTTTATAGGGCGTTTGGATTTTACTTTTTCCATGTCCTTGACCAAGTTTTAGAATTGGTGGTAGTTTGTTACCTTTTGGTGCACCTAAAATTGACTTTTTGGTAATTAGAACAAAGACATTTTGTTTAACTACGTTGGTTTCCAATTCTTTTCCTTTTTCTGCACTATCATCAAACAGCCGGTGCTGTTCGTTTGAACTGGCCAGTGATGTTGATGAATGGAACCGGCAAGCCAGTTTTACAAAGAGCTTTTTAAGTTGATCTCCTAGATTTTTGATTTTAGTGTTTCTAGGGGAAGCTATAGTCTTTGTGTATCCTAATCCACACTTGTCTTTTGACGGTTTTTGCATTTTGACCATTTTTTGTAAAGATGAACTACTATTCTCGAAACTAGCTAGTTTTAGTCTTAGAGAGTTAACTTGCAATCTAAGTTCAGTAAAGGACTTAACAGATGGCTACTAGTTTCTTTACTTTTTAATTACGTTCTAGCTTGGTTTTAAGTTCGTTAATGGTCTTCTTGAGCAATCCATTTTTAGTCTTTAGATGTTTGTTTTTGTTGATAATTCTAAGACTAATTTGGCCAAGTTTATCATACTCATTTTCCCTAGATTTTTTATCTAAAGATGAGCTACTATAGTAAGGATCATGGATAATACCTCGTTTGAGTGAGCATGAGACAAATATCTTCTTATCTTTGATCCACATCTCCACTATCGCTACAACTTTGACAACGATATGCCTTTTGATCACCAAGAGAAAATTTTTGGGGCAATCACTAATGAAGTGATTTGGATCACCACACTTAAAGCATCTTCGTTCTGCCTTTTTATCTTCCTTGATTTTTTGAAAGTTCTTTTTTTCGTCATAGGGTTGTCGGACAAACTTGCCTCTTCTTCTAAAGAATTTCTTGAAATCCCTTACGGTCATTGCATATTCCTCATCATTGCTATCCGAGGAAGATGTATCATCATCACTCAAGACTTGTCTTGATCTTGAGTGTGAGAGACTTGTACTTTTCTTTCTTGTTCTTTGCAATCTCCAAGTCCTTTTCAAGAACATTATAGACTTTGAGGTTGCCAACAAGTTCATCTAAAGATAGCTTTGACAAGTCTTTGGATTCCTTTTCGCCCATTACCTTTGGTCCACCATTTTGATGGAAGTGACCTCATGAATTTCCTACATGGTTACGACTTGAAAAGGATTCATCAAATGTGTTTAAGGAAGTAATAATGGTATATTAAATCTAGAGAAAGGCACAATTCAATGGTTTTCATCATCGGTAATCGTAAACTCTCATATTTTTGAAACAAAAGATCTATTTTATTATCTCTTAACTTCGATTGTACCTGAGAATGTAGTATTAAAGAATCCTAAATATTTTTGAGCCGTTGTCACCATGAAAAATAGTCAATGGAGGAAGAGGAAGTGCCTTTGGTTGATGGTGTTTTTGAGGATGCATTAGGAGCACTAGGTGATGAGAGTTGATGCTTAGGTGATGGAGTTTTGGTGTCATCTTGGGTTAAATCCACAAACAATTGTTTTGGTGGAATAATGTTGATTTTTGGTCTTTTAGATGCTTTGGAAATGGAAGCTCTAGTGGATGCCATGGTGGTTTATGATGGTTGATAGAGGATGAAGAAGATGGTGAAGTGGCGATGTTGATAAAATATAATGCCTAAAAACATTACTAATATTTTTTTCACATCTTTACGTTTTGATAATCACAAAATATAAAAACGTTCAACGTAAAATTAAACGTAAACAAGTAATTAGTAGTAAATTCTCATTTCAACAAATACATCACTTAAAGGTATGAATAAATAAATGCTTAATGCATTTTATGATCAAAGGAAATTTTTATTCAACCTCACACTTTTATAAAATGTTGTAAACATTTTATAAACATTACAAAACATTTTCTACAATTAAAAGAAATGTTTTATTCAAAATAAATATTTTGAAATTCAAATTTTCGAACCTAAAACGGCTAGAAAAGTTCCAGAAAATTCCCCCTACACAAAAGACAAACTGGGGAAGCCCTAGTCTTGGGCGGCCCCATTAAATACACGGCCGGCCCCCTTAAAATTAAGGGGTCCGCCCACCTATTTAAGGGGACCGCCCTTAGGTAGACGCTCCCCCCAGTTTGTCCTATAAATACTGGACTTTTCCCCATAATTTTCTTACCTTTTGCACTCATTCTTTCTGTTTTAAAACAGCCCACACATCTCTTTAAAATCCTTTGATCATTTAATCATAAAGCTTTGTTTTCAAGTGATCCAAGCTCAATTCCTCAAGTGCAGAGAAGAATACTTCCATCATCAAGTAAAGAAGTATTACACCCCAAGTGTATATTGCAATCTTGTTGCATCCATATCATAAATTGTAAATCATTTGTATATCTTGTATTTGTGTGTAGTAACTTGATCTTGGCGATCTTTGTAAGTATAGTTAGATCGTGGTGATCTTACCAAGTAGTGTTTGATAGTAGTGATATAAGTAGTGTAGTGAAGTGAAGTTATGAAGAAGTCTTGAAGTTGTGAAGAAGTCGTGAAGTTGTGAAGTCGTGAACAAGTAGTGAAGTTGTGAAGTCGTGAACAAGTCGTGGAGTTGTGAGGTCGTAAACAAGTTGTGAAGTTGTGTTGTGATAGATTGGTTCTAGATAAGATTAGAACTCAACATTTAGCTTTGTGTCGTAAATCGGTGTAAGCAATGTTGTGTACGGTTTTCTCTGCCATAAGAGAGTTTGTTGACATAGTGAAGAAAACTCTCGAGTTAGGTGCTCAGGGAGTGGAGTAGGGTGAAGAGGTGCTTCATTACCGAACCACTATAAATCCTCGTGTTGTGGTTTGATTATTCTTACTCTCATCTCTTGTCTTACTTTATCATTTCATATACTTATATTGTTCATATTGTGCAAGCATTGAATTCACAAAAAGTCGAATCTAAGTTTTACAAAGAAACATAAACCTTAAATTAAAAAGCGGTAAACTATTCAACCCCCATTCTAGTTTTCCACAGACTCTACTGGATACAACGTATTGATCTTCACTTCTTCGTGGTAATTTGGTGAAGTATAGGCACAGATACGCTGTATCTTCCTTGTTGGATACGACGTATTGCATGTCTGGGACATATTCTACAAATGTCTTCGTTTAAGTTCCAAATTGTGTATCTTTGAGCTACTTCTTCACCAAGTGCTCCGTAATTACCGCAAAACTAAATATAAGCAATTAAGTACCAATTCATGCAATAATTACGTCAAATGGGGTAGAAAACATAGGATAAATGATAGGAATAATATGACGTTATTTGATGTTATCATATATCCCCCACTTGAATCCTACTTGTCCTCAAGTAGATTTAGAAAATCTTATGAAAATGTATCCTAACCGTTGTAGGATTTGTCCTTTAAGGCTATAATTAAGTTCCATTACTAGTACACAACCAAACACCTCACGGAATAGGAAAATGAAAACACTCAAATCACTCAACTAATATATGTGGTAACATTTTAGTAGTTCGGTCAATTGCTCGGTCGTGACAAGTATTCTATCATAAGCTTGGCAAGGATGCACATCTCCACTACTAAAACTAAGGAGTAACAAGTCTAAAGAGGTAAATTGGGTTAAAAGGCTTAGGGTTGATCATTCTTACAATCATTCACCAAAAGTACCACCCCAAAAAGGATGACAAAACCACATATAGACACCCATAACGATGAGATAAACACACATGATTGCACTCTTCCTAATTCGGATTTAACCAAATGTTAGGACAAAGAATGATATAGGGTATGGATCTTCCAACCTTTTCCAATGAAAGTACTCTAACAAGGCGGTCAATCCGTAACGACAGAATAGACATGTAAGATTAAACACATCCTCATTCGAGTAAACCAAAGGAAGAGATTAGGCTTGGGAATTTAATTGGTGTTAAATAAAATATACAAAGCAAATAGATAAAGTCCTATTGAAATACGATACATGTTGCTAGTAACTTTCCCGACCATCCCTTGATAAAGAAACAAAATAAAACCAACTCACGCTTTGACCTTGGATACTCACGCTTTGGTAGACACGAATTAGGCTTATAAAATGCCTTGACCAATTGATAGATCAATACAACCTTAATTATCGTCCCCATGACAGTAACTCCCAATCTTCCATAATACACACACTATACAACAATAGTGGCGATATCGACCACTTTATATAAGGTACAATGTTGGTTTATTTCAACCAACTATAACAATACTTTACAAACTTCCTTTTTTGTATTTTTTTGATTTTTTTGATTTTTTTCATAAATATACATGAATTTAGGTGTATTTTCAACATCTCACGATCATCATAACTCCGGATAATTTTTCCATAATACTCTTTACTTCGGACTTATAAAAATAATCATGAAATTAGTTTAAACATATGAAAATTCAACGACTTTAAAAATATTTTATACTTTCACATTCCCATTGCATTGTGCATTTTTTCGACCTAACCAAAGATAGAAAATACACACAAGACCATAGGAAATACAATACTTTACACAAAAGCGACTAGAAACTCGATTAAGGACTTACTCTAATAGGGTAGGCTAAGGTATAAAGGTGTAACGAAACATATTTGTGGTGTAGGAAAAAGAATGGAAAGGCTCGGAGGGTTTTTCTAGTTGGATCTTCACTCTAAAAATGAGAGTGGAAAGGGTTTACAAGGGGGTTAATTAACCGATGTGGCTAATTAATATCACGAACATATAAAGGCTATTTGGGTGTAATCCTAAATATTTACCAATCTAGAAAAGTTACTCTATCTAAATCCATAGTACTTATTATTGTGGTCTCGAATAGATATACCAAGCCAAGTTCTAAAGTTTACTACATCACTGGCACACTCATATTTTTGTGGAATTTAGGGTAAATCAGGGGCGAAATAGGCTAAATCTCACAATAGGAATTAAGGGTTATTTGTGCGGGTTATGTAACTAGTAATTTCACAAAATTATGCTCGAATTTTTTTTAATTTTGACCATTTTTAGCATTTTTTTATGAAAAATCTAAGGGCAAGTAAGCGTTCTAATTCTCCTCCCCACTAAAATTATACAACAACTTCGTTGTATATGGGAATTAAAGTACAGAAAATAAAAAGAATTAGAACGGGAAACTCCCCTGAGAGTCTTGAAGTAATTCATTGTCATACTCTCGTTCTTTAATGCCCATAAATACTTCCGCTGATCCAAAAGAGTACATGGTAATCTTGAACCTCCTTATGTTGCATATTGGCGGCCTTCCTTGGTTTAGATCAAACAAATTACCCCTTTTATCATTATTGTGCTCCTCATCATTTTCTTGATTGGGTAAATTGTTAGAAATGGGATTATCATTCATGTTGCCGATATTGTTATCATCATAGGGCTCCTTCACACATCGAGTATTATCGGCGTTATTTTGAGGTTTACCGTCATGATCCTTCGTAGTAGCTTTTTTATCCTAATTCCTCCAATAATTATACCCTTTAAGGTAGGCGTTGGCGTACGTCTTTTTAGGCACATGATCCCTCCAATCAGAGAATGGGGCGTTCTCATGATCATTCTTTTTCCACCAATAATCGCTAAGTTTAAACAATAGGAAAGGATCAAGCTCATGAATTTCATCAAAACATTCCTTAAGCCACACACAAAATTTAATTACCCCATTAGTAGCATTTCCCTATGACTTTTCGTAGTCTGCCTTTTGTTGCAAAGCCTCCATTTTAAGTTCTCCGTCCATCAAGTTATTGTACCATTCCTAATCTTGAAAGTAAGTCATGCATCCAATTCTTACCATTCTCGCTAATTCTCCTCAATTACAATATCCATCACAATCTGAATTACATATGGGCCATTTAGTTGTTCCATTAGAGAAACAAAATGGTTGGAAAATGTAAAGAGTGTCATATTGCCCAATTCCATTATCTGACCATGGTTTTTCCTCAACCTATGAAATGTATTGGTTACACCAATCCATCCATTCATCATTATTAAGAACTTCAAATCCAGAAACATCATAAGTGAAGAGATCAATGTCGATATTTAAAAGATAGTTGGATTCATTGAATGCCTGCAGAGAGGTGTTATGTAATGAAACAAATTGATGTCTATTCCAAAGATTTCGTCGACCTCAACTTCATTATTATTATCATGTTCCTTTGGTATAGAGTCCTCATCATCGGTAAATAATTCTTCATCATCACCTCGCATCCAATAGACCCATAGCGCGTTCTTAGTATACCAATCCATTTCTAAGTGATTACAAAACTTTGAGGCTAACCATTCTACAAAATCTTTGTCGGAAGGATCGTATTCGATGTCACAATCGCGCTCATACACATCTCTTTCTTGCTTGATGGCCAAATATTCATCAAATTGCCACTTATAGCTTCGAATTAACCAGGTGGCAATCAAGCTCCTCTTAACATAAGGGTCCATAGTTCTATGATCACAATACTTGAGGTCAAGCCACTGCTCCGGGCTTATGTCGATTAGTTTCCGATTGATGAGTACCACAGCTTCAGCATAAATCTTTGCATTCTCAATGTATTCATCATAAACTTTCTTCATGTATTCCTCTATAGTAAGGTTTTCCATTGTCCTTCTTCAAACACTTGGTTCCTCAAACAACAGTAAAAATATCAGTAGGATTTGCTCTTAAAGAAGTAAAAACTATAAAACTAACCTCTGGAATTGAATACCGAAGAAACGATCTTGCTGTTGTGTCAGATGGTCAATACGCCATATTCAATTGATTTGAATACGCCGTATAGACCTGTTGAACTGAATACGCTGTACTGGATAGAAAACTGGATACGCCGTATTCAATTGATTTGAATATGCCATTTCGATTATTCGGCCAGAACAGTATATGAAACAAAAACACAAAAAATTAAAAACAAACACACATAATCTCGGGCAAAGAGGGATTAATCAACCCGAGCGACACACTTAAATTAATCTACTCCTACTCCTAGGTTAGAACTAAAACACAAACAAAATTAAAAATTATACTTCATTACCCGGCAGCGGCGCCAAAAACTTGATGTGCTTTTCGTTGTAGTTATAGGGTGTTGGTTTGCGTTTCAAGTTTTTTTATTTATTTTTAGCCGAAATACCTATAACAAAAACACTAACGAGGAGTGTACCCGGTGGTTGTAGAGTTAAGTGGTAAGTAAGGTGTCGAACTCTTAGGAATGAGAGTAAATTCTTAATTCTATTAGTATTTTAGTTGTCTACGTTAGTCTAGTCTACGTTAAACCTAATCTTAATTTTAACGGTGATAGGGGGTTTAGTCTGAGAGACTAGCACAGGTTGATTTGGTGACTTAACTTACTTCCTACGTACTAACACACAAAATAAAATTAACAAAAGTTAGAAGAGCTGATCTAGCCTTATGATAGAAATCTATATTAAACATGTTTAATTTAAATTAATGTTTGTTATGGCTTGATTGTGCAATGACCTACTTATCTCCAGGCGGTATATCATTCCAAGATCTAGGCGAAACTTCTTCCTAGAACCTAGACACACATAGCCTGTCACGTTATACGTATCTGCATAAAGCACCCTTTTTACTGGTTATAATCTATCTTAGGTGAGTAGTAATGGTGCTATTACTAAACCCTATCTCATGGAGACTTTACCCACTTACTGCTTAACGACAATCTATACTCTAGTAGTCACTCTGTCCTAGATCTAGCTAATGGAATAAGAACGTCATTCGTTGAATTATCTAAGGACACCTGCTAGTCAACTTGTTCACTAAACCATCGGCTAGGGGCTGTCATTAATGGAGTGATCCTATGCCTCTAGATGTATAAACGCTATATGGAGAGCTCCCCTTGTATCTAGTTCCACTTATTCAATTTTCTTAAACTCAGTTGAATGGAAGGTCACATACAAAAGCACACAAACAGGTATCATGTGATAAACATAACCAATAACCAATGATAAATTAAGTAAATCGGTAAGCCAATAAATCAAACAAATAAAAACTTCATAAACATGGCTAATACCTAATGGTATTAGCCATTAATCATTGTAACGAATACAAACGCGTATTAAGAGTATGTAAAGATTACACGATGAAACCTATGGAATTAAGTACAATGCTAGACCTTCTTGCAGCTTCTTGGCTTCTAGAAATCGGATCTTGTGATTAGGGTTTCGAAAATATGGTTAAGCACACCTCAAAATCAAGTTTAGGCTTTTATATATATATATACTGTCTGGAATTTGGTCGATACGCCGTATTGGGCTTCTCCAATATGGCGTATTAGGGATTTCTTGGAGTAGGAACCACATTCAATATCTTCCAGAATATTCTTCTACTATATCTTAGATATGGTGTATAGAATCTTCTGGATACGGCGTATTGATCTTCAGTCCTTCGTGGTAATTTGGTGAAGTATAGGTACATATACGTCATATCTTCCTTGTTAGATATGACATATTGCATTTCTGGGACAGATTCTTCAAACGTCTTTGTTTCAGCTCTCAATTGCGTGCCTTTGAGCTAATTCTTCACCAAGTGCTCCGTAATTACTACAAAACTAAATATAAGCAATTAAGTACCAATTCATGCAAAAATTACATCAAATGGGGTAGAAAACATAGGATAAATGATAGGAAGAATACGATGTTATTTTATGTTATCAGTTGCGTGAAGGAAAGTTCTCTAGAAAAACAAAAGTGAAAATATTCACAGTGTTTGGAGTCGGCGTCAGGATTTTTCCTGACGGCGTCACGCCTCCAAACCTGTGAAATTTTGAAATTTTTATTTTTTCTTGAAAAATTATCTTACACAATGTTTAATATTTCTAATTTTCTTAAAAATCTGCAGAAACCTAGATTACATCATCACTCTCATCCTCTCTTTACTATTTTTATTGAGTCAACCCTAATATATTTTGTTGTATATATATCATTATCCCGCAGTTTTACGCTTGGTGTAGTTGTCTTTGTCTTTGATTAACAGGTTATATTTGATGAGAAGAAGCCCGAAAGTTCTTAGGAAGTTTCAAGAGGACGAATCTTGGATGACGAACTAACTATTTATCATATGTTTCTTCTCCATTATTGATGTGTTGTTTGTCATTGCAGGTTTTTTTATACCTATTCAAGTTTTAAAATTATATTATGCCGACTATCCTGAAAACAACACCTTTTTGGGCAATGTACCCGATCGATGGTAGTTTCACGGTAAGTAGGGTGTCAAACACTAAGAGCGAGAGAGTTAGAGTTACCTTTTGTTTTTGTTTTAACTAACTAATCTATCATATTCTACTTTATCTAGTTTATTTGAAAGAAGGGGGGTTTTTAGCCTGAGAGACTGACACAATTTTGGAAGAATAAAACTTTTATGAAAGAGAAACTTAACTCATACAAGTTGAAATTTAGGAGATGGAGGGGCGGTCAAACCTGATTTGGGAAACTGTGTTAGCCATCACTAATTCATTTTGATGCGGATTTGCTTATAGGTGCAATGATCTAACTTATTTTGAAGTGACACATCATTCCTAGATCTAGGCGGAACTTCTTCCTAGAACCTAAACACGTATAGCTTGTCACGTTATACGCATCCGCATAAAGCATCCTTCTTGCTGATTATAATCTATCTTAGGGTTCAATAATGGTGATCTTATCTTATCGTAGATCATGGAGACTTTACTAACTTACTACTTATCGGATCATCATGCTCTGGTAGTGCTGACAACATGCCTTTACCCATTGGAATAAGTACTCTATTTGTTAGATTATGATCTAGGTCACCTGCTAGCTAACTCCTTCCTTATCCAATGGTCAAGGTCGGTCAAAATATGTCACTATTGGTCTAGTATTTATACGAATCACTACATGGAGAGCCCCTTTAGTATCTAAGTCAATTGTTACATCTATTCCTAGACCCAGTTGAATGGAAGGTCGCATGCTAAAGCACCCAAGCGAGCATGAATTGATAAACATATAAGGCAAACAACGATAAATTAAGCAAATCGAAAAGTAAATCAAACATCAAAACTTCATAGATATGACTAATACCTAACGGTATTAGCCGTTAATCATTTCAATACATACAAAGTCCATAGATGAATGAACAAGGCAAACTAATCGAATTAAAGAATACCGCCTAAGAACGAACGCATATTTAATGTATGCGGATTGCAAGATGTTTCCCTAGGAATTAATGTATGTTGCAAGACCTTCCTTTCCCCTCTTCTCTTCTAGAAGTCGAACTTGGTGGTTAAATATCGAATTAGTTGCTATAGGTTTTCATAGCCTAACCCCTAAAAACATTTTTAGGGTTTGTGTGGAAAACTAGAAGGGGGGGGGGGTTGAATAGTTTTTCCAAGATTTTTTGATCTTTTTAGATTTATTTAACACTTTTGAAACTTTTTGTGAAGTGATCTAGATATTGATATTTAACAATTAATAAGTAAGATATGTAAGAGTAAAGAAAAGATAGAGTATAGAAAGAGATCACCGGGACACAAGTATTTATAGTGGTTCGGTTACAAGGACACCTTCCTTGCCCTACTCCACTCCCCGAGTCACCAACTCGAGAGTTTGTTAAACACTAGTCACCGAGCTCCTTTCACTTGGAGGAGAAGCCTTCACAACGTTGGTTATTACTTCTATAGGTTTTACAAAGGTTGATCACCGAAAATTTATTACACACGAGAATCGATGATAACACAACTACACTTGATGTACAACTAACAATATAACAATTAATCACATCAAGATGATCTTTTGAAAGAAATAAGAAGAAGAATCAAGATCAAGACACTTTTGATTGTTGCTTGAAACTTTCGCGTATTTGGCAATTGCTTTCTTGAAGTGAATTGCCTACATAAAGAATTTAGAAGAAAAAGTGTCTTAGAGAGAGATGAGATCAGCTTGATTTAGTTAAGTAAGGTGTTGCAAAACATGTGGAAATGGCTTGGTATTTATAGCCAAACGGTTTTTACTGTAGCCGTTCTTTACGGTGACTATTTACCAATGGCTCTGGCTGCAAACTAAAGGGCCTAGCGGCAAAGTGTAACTATTATCGGATATGTTTGATTTGCAAAATCTTGAGAAATCTTGTGTAATCTTATGAGATTTTCCTTGGATTTGCTGCATTTGATTATACACTATATGGAAAAATTAAATTAATAAGTTTATGTTGATTTTTGTGTAAAGGTTAGGGTTTATAAGTTTATGTTTGGGTACTTTTAAAGTTGCAGTCGTGTTTTTCTTCATAAGATTTGGATGGGATTAGTTAAGAGTGGCTTGTGTGGAGGTAGGTTGATAAGGGTTGATAGAAGAATAGTGAGTCTAGAGATGGTTTATGTTGTTGTCATGATAATTCCTAGGTCTTAGTTGTTGTATATACGGTTTGTTTTTTATATGGGTGGTGGTGGATTTATCAATTCATTCCCCCATTTTGTTGTTGTCTTAAATATTAGGCGTTGTGGAGTATTGTATTTAACTTGGTTATTTCTCCCCTTTTTTTTGTCGAAACACAAAATGGAATGCAAATGTTGAGAAATGTAGAGATTTTGTCAAAAGATGAAAAGCTCCCCCTTGATGAATGCTACAAAACAAATATGTTAGAAACAATGAGATATGCTCCCCCTTGCTTTATGAGTACTTACAAAGAATATTTAGGGGTCCAAGAAATAGGAATGGCCTCTGTAGTACCGGCTAGCCGGTGCTGTCCTATGAAAGGCACCAGTTCGTTAGCTAATGGCACCAACTGACTTTAAAAAAGTCAAAGTCCACAAATTTTGAACATAATTTAGAATGGTAAAGAGACAACAATATAGCACAACTAATTTTATTAGTAGGAGAGCATAAAGATATTTACTATAAGGACAAGAGATTCTTAACGCAAGGTTTACTAATGAATTTATTATTTCATTCTACTACTTAAGTCTTATTATTAGTTGTTGTGCGTTATGACATTTAGGCGGTCTAGAATGTGGTTGAGAATGAATCTCATTTCTCCTTGGAGGTTTTTGACCAAGACTTGAGTCCTTTGGCAATGTTCACAAAACATATCATGAGTGAGAAAGGGATATGTGTTTGTGTTGGGTACCCAATTTCCCAGGGCGAAAGAGGTGGGAGTTGAGATGGTGGAGGTAGCAAGCAATGTGGAGGGAGATGAGGAGGTGTTGGTTCTATCTCCGAAGTCGAAGAGGGAAAAGTAGAGTTTATGAGAGGAATAGGAGGTGGTTCATTTGCCAACCGTTCAATGGTTGCAAAGGATGGTATAGGAGGTGATGGATTTGTTATTGATGGTGGAAGATCACCTAGCACATCGAGTAGAGATGGAGAGGATGGTGGAGTAGAGAACAAGAGTTCAATGGGATCAAGGTTAATAGCTACCGGTGAGGTGAGCTTGGATGGTTGAGTAGGAGCGGGTGGTGGCGTAGTCAATGGAGGAGGAGTTGACTTAGGAGTAAGCAAGCAATTTTCATTGGAGTTAATTTTTATTGGAGATAGTGGTGGAGAGATTATTGGAGAAGTTGGTGGAGCTCCTAATGTGTAGTCTGATGGTGGAGAGAATGGTTGATAGGAAGGAGAAGAAGTTCTTGGATTGACAAAGCAACATGGCCTAACACTAATTCTTGCGGTTTGTTTTAGATTAGTTTTGTTCTCTTTAGGCATTGTGAAGAAAGGAAAAACGCAAGAGGTAGGAGTGAAGAAGATGGCTAAGAATTGTGCACTAATTATAGAGAAAGATGGGCAAGAATAGTGCACTATTTGAGTTAGACTTAAATGTTGTGTTGGTCGAACGTGTTAAAATTCTATATGATTAGGATTATGGCTAAGGTCAACTTTTATATTTAGAGTCTAAGTGATGTGACAAGGAGGAAAAGTTTGAATTTGAATTTGAAAAATTCATATTTTAATACCAGAGAACATGTCTGCCAGTTCTTCCGGTGCTATTCTGTAGAGGGCATCGGCTTGAAATTTGAATAGAATCGGCAATCGGACAAACAAGATTTTTGTAGAGGGTTTTTGAGAAAAGTTTTGATATGTTGGAGGTGTAGTTTTTCTTGACTCGATGACAGAAAAATTTGTTTTATTTTTGAGAGAAAAACCCTAAGCCTCTTTTTAATGTAGCTACAGATGAAACGTGTTTGAACGACATATTGACCATGTGTTGCTAAGAATAACGTTCACGAGAACAAGTTATTACAATCTATTTTTATTTGTATTAGACAATGTAGCTTATGTGATTGAATTGACACAACTATGAGAAAGACCTTAGTAGAAAGGTTTTAAGAGTATGGTTCCATTAATCCAAGGTCGAGTCGAAGAAGATTGAATGGTTCTCTTTTAAGTGGTTTGATTAGAATGTCGGCAATATTATCTTCAGATGCAACCTTTTCGATAGAGATATTA
Organism: Tanacetum coccineum; assembly: GCA_026074375.1. NCBI lineage: Eukaryota > Viridiplantae > Streptophyta > Magnoliopsida > Asterales > Asteraceae > Tanacetum > Tanacetum coccineum. The sequence continues at coordinate 122,082 of BQNB010000595.1, read as the reverse complement.
CCCTTTTGAATGTTATCACGGAGAAAATGATGACAGGTTTTCTTTATGTTTAGTGCCGAGGAGTGAGAACGGGATTTTTGCTTAAAATCTATGAGCTCCTTTGTTGTCACAAAAAAAACATGTACATCATTTAATTTAACTTCATAATTCTAGAGTTGTTTCACCATAAGGCTTGTGACAAGCTTTTCCGGCGGATACGTATTCGCGCTTCGGTGGGTTGAGATAGTAAGGCGGTTTGTTTCTTGATCCTTGAGGTGATGACAACAACCTTCGAAGGTACATACATCATAGTGCTTTTTGGTCGACATAGGTCTCCCGCGATGTGGGTCAGAATCGGCATATGAAAATAGTATCAAGACCGAGTTCCTTTGAGGATAACCATTAGCCTAGGTGAGAAGTACCTTTATATAATGTAGATTCGCTTTTCAGCTACGAGGTTGAGCGGTGAGAGGTCTTTAGGGAGTTAAAAAAGCGCAAAGACATACTCTAAACATGATATCAGGCGAATAGAGGTTTGATGAGTAAAACTACAAATCATGTACCACGGGGTATTTTGTGTCATCGACTGGGTTCGCCCTCTTCATCAAGGGTGAGTTTGGTTTCGGAATAAAAAAATGATCATAGGGAGTTTGATTGGTTTGGCGGTTTCAAGACCGAATTTCTTCAACATTTCTTTCACATATTTAGATTGGTTGAAGAAGATTCCATCTTCGAATTGTTTGATTTGCAAACCAAGGAAGAAATTCAATTCACCCATCATGCTCAATTTTAAATCCATTAAAGCATGATTTTGGAGGAAATTCATCACATTAGTCTTTTTCATGTTGATACGAAGATGATGTCGTCCAACATAGCTTAGGACCAAGATGATATGTGTTTACATTTTTCTTAGTAAATAAAGTGTTCCTCTACTAATAAGCCATGGTGTTTTGAATTATGATCAAGGAGGAGGTTTTGAGTGATCATACAAGCTTTGGGTGTTGTTTTGAGAACGTTAGAGAGCTTTTTTGAGTTTGAACACATGATTAGGTTTTTCAAAATCTACAAATCCAGGAGGTTAGGCTACATACACTTCTTCGTTTATAAAAACATTTAGGAAAGCCACTTTTGACATCCCATGTGAAAGAAGAGTTTGAAGTCATGAGAGCACAAGCGTACGTAAGAAGGAATTCTTATAGATTCCTTAATGATTGCCCACCGGGGCATAGGTTTCATCGAAGTCTATTCCTTCTTGTTGATTGTATCCTTGTGCAACAAGTCTTGCTTTGTTTCTAGATACGACACCATTTTCGTCAAGTTTGTTTTTAAAGACCCATTTTGTACCGATGATAGTTTGGTTTTTGGGAGGAGGAACAAGACACCAAACGTCATTTGTTTTAAAATTAAGTTAACTATTCTTGCGCTTAGCCCATAGTCAACTGTCGTTACTTGTATAAGCTTCATTTAATGTTTTTAGGTTTACGGAAGAGACAAAGTAGTAAGAAGTTGCTTTGGTTGTAGGAACTTGAGATCTATGAGAGTCTTTGATTTATGTTTCCTAATGGACGGTTCGTAAGGGATGGATCTTTAGATTCTTTAATGTTCGAGAATTTATTTGTTTAATGGTTATTTTCCTTGACTTCTGAAGTATTTTCTTGGGTTCTTCTATGATGTCGAATTTAGTAAGTATTCATCGATAAAGGTGGAGAATTAGGAGGAGGTGTTTCATCAAAACTTGGACATTGAGAGATTCTTTCGACTTTCATGGTTTCTTTTATTTTGAAACTACATAAGCTTTACTATTAGGGAATATCCTAAGAAATACCTTCGGATGATTTGGGCTCCGAATTGTGTAAGGCAAGTCTTTCGTATTTAAAATGAAATCATTTAATACCAAAATACTTTTGAAGTGTATTCTAAGTTGGGTTTATACCTTTGGAAACGCTCATAAGTTTTTTCGAGGAAAGGTCTAATAAGAATCCTATTTAGAATGTAGGTGGAGGTGTCAACGGCATTGCACCAAAACTTTTGAGGGATTGATTGTTCATTTAGCAGTGTTTTACTCATTTCTTGTAGTGTTCTATTCTTACGTTCTACTACCCCATTATATTTATGGAGTCGTTGGAGCCGAAAAGTTATGAGTGAATGCCATCATTAGCATCACAAAAAGCTCCGAATTGTACTTCATTATTAAATTCCCGACCATGATCCGTATGGATTGAAATAATAGGGCAACCCTTTTGGTTTTGAATCTTTTTACGTAGAATTTCAAAATGATCAAAAGCTTCATTTTTATGTTTTAAAAACCTTGTCCAAGTGTATCTTGAGTAGTCGTTAACAAATGAACATAAGTGTAGAAGTTCTGCCTACGTAACTTCTGAACGGCCTACGGAACCAAAAAAGTCCATTATGCAAATGTTCTGACATTTAGAAGTAGAATCCTTGTTGTTAGCCCTTATGGCTTTCATGTACTTGTTTCCACGTTGCAAGCGTCGCAAAATGTTTTTCAAAACTTTAGTTTTTAGTACAGTTTCTAAAAAGTTCTTTAGATTGATTGAGAAATTGTATAAGTCGCTTGTTGCGTGACCACAAATCTTCAATGCATCAAGGGTCGAAAGATCATCTATAGAGGTTAGACAGGGCGTCTTTTGGTGAGTTCAACTTTTTCATAATGTAAAGGCCATTTTTCCTAATTCCTTTTCCTAAGGTTATGCCCTTTCTAATTATTTTGCTACTGGTTTCACTAGATAGTACATTGCACTTTTTATCGCAAATTTGACCTATGCTAAGAAGATTAAAACTAAGATTTTCTACGTGACAAACATCATTGATGGTGAGGGAGTTATGAGAAATTGTACCTTTGCCGATGATCTTGCTTTTAGTGTTACTACCAAACAACACGTTACCTCCATCAAAAGGTTTATAGGATGAGAAGAGATATTTGTTTCCGGTCATGTGTCTAGTACAACCACTATCTTGGTTCCATTCATCCGGTTCAAGTTTCACCTTTTGACGTACCTAGATGCATAAAACAACTTAAGCATTTGGTCCCCAATATCTCATGGGTCCGTTAGTGTTATACATACCGTTTGTTTGTCCCATGTATGGAGGAAAAGGACACCATTGATTATGCATAGGAGGTTGGAATTGTTGTTCATGTTGTGTTTCATACTTCCAATTTACTTGGCGATAATCACTTTTGGGGTATAGGCTACTAGGTCTCCTATGGGTCATTTTATAGGGCGTTTGGATTTTACTTTTTCCATGTCTTTGACCAAGTTTTAGAATTGGTGGTAGTTTGTTACCTTTTGGTGCACCTAAAATTGACTTTTTGGTAATTAGAACAAAGACATTTTGTTTAACTACGTTGGTTTCCAATTCTTTTCCTTTTTCTGCACTATCATCAAACAGCCGGTGTTGTTCGTTTGAACTGGCCAGTGATGTTGATGAATGGAACCGGCAAGCCAGTTTTACAAAGAGCTTTTTAAGTTGATCTCCTAGATTTTTAATTTTAGTGTTTCTAGGGGAAGCTATAGTCTCTGTGTATCCTAATCCACACTTGTCTTTTGACGGTTTTTGCATTTTGACCATTTTTTGTAAAGATGAACTACTATTCTCGAAACTAGCTAGTTTTAGTCTTAGAGAGTTAACTTGCAATCTAAGTTCAGTAAAGGACTTAACAGATGGCTACTAGTTTCTTTACTTTTTAATTACGTTCTAGCTTGGTTTTAAGTTCGTTAATGGTCTTCTTGAGCAATCCATTTTTAGTCTTTAGATGTTTGTTTTTGTTGATAATTCCAAGACTAATTTGGCCAAGTTTATCATACTCATTTTCCCTAGATTTTTTATCTAAAGATGAGCTACTATAGTAAGGATCATCGGATAATACCTCGTTTGAGTGAGCCATGAGACAAATCTCTTCTTATCTTTGATCCACATCTCCACTATCGCTACAACTTTGACAACGATATGCCTTTTGATCACCAGAAAAGTTTTTGGGGCAATCACTAATGAAGTGATTTGGATCACCACACTTAAAGCATCTTCGTTCTGCCTTTTTATCTTCCTTGATTTTTCGAAAGTTCTTTTTTTCGTCATAGGGTTGTCGGACAAACTTGCCTCTTCTTCTAAAGAATTTCTTGAAATCCCTTACGGTCATTGCATATTCCTCATCATTGCTATCCGAGGAAGATGTATCATCATCACTCAAGACTTGTCTTGATTTGAGTGTGAGAGACTTGTACTTTTCTTTCTTGTTCTTTGCAATCTCCAAGTCCTTTTCAAGAACCATTTCATAGACTTTGAGGTTGCCAACAAGTTCATCTAAAGATAGCTTTGACAAGTCTTTGGATTCCTTTTCGCCCATTACCTTTGGTCCACCATTTTGATGGAAGTGACCTCATGAATTTCCTACATGGTTACGACTTGAAAAGGATTCATCAAATGTGTTTAAGGAAGTAATAATGGTATATTAAATCTAGAGAAAGGCACAATTCAATGGTTTTCATCATCGGTAATCGTAAACTCTCATATTTTTGAAACAAAAGATCTATTTTATTATCTCTTAACTTCGATTGTACCTGAGAATGTAGTATTAAAGAATCCTAAATATTTTTGAGCCGTTGTCACCATGAAAAATTTTTCATATTCCTTTTTAGGTAAAAGCATTGAATAAAACATTTTAGCTTCATCATTTTTGGACCAACATTTTATTTTGGATTTTCATCAAGTTTTTCATTATGGTGTAACAACATCTTGCCGTCCTTGTATTTGATGGTTAGGTTGTAGTTTCCATGATGCTATTGATTATACAAAGATCCAATATATTATGACTTAACGTATGTTTTCAAAACGGTTTGTTCCTAATATATAAAGCAATTAGCTTCAAAGAGAGGTGATCTTTGCATAAGTTGACCCTCTTTGTAGTTTTTCGAATACATTATCATTTAAAGATGTAAAATACAATATATTTTTAAAACTTTGGTAACCTTGCTCTTGATGCCAATTGTGGAAAACTAGAAGGGGGGTTGAATATGTTTTTCAATATTTTCGATCTTTTTAGTATTGTTTTTTAACACTTTTGATAACTTTTTGTGAAAGTGATCTAGTTATTGATTTTGACAATTAATAAGTAAGAGATGTAATAGTAAAGATAAGATAGAGTATAGAAAGAGATCACCGGGACACAAGTATTTATTGTGGTTCAGCACATGGGACACCTTCCTTGCCCTACTCCACTCCCCGAGTCACCTACTCGAGAGTTTGTTAAACACTAGTCACCGAGCTCCTTTCACTTGGCGAAGAAGCCTTCACAACGATGGTACACTTTTATAGGTTACAAAGACGGTTCACGAATTTTCTCACACACTGAGAATCGATGATACACAACTACACGTGATGTACAAGCTAACAATACAACAATTAATTCACAGAAATATGATCTTTTGAAAGAAGTATGAAGAAGAAATCAGATCAAGACACTTTTGATGCATGTGCTTGAAACTTTTCGCGTATTTGGCAATTGACTTTCTTTGGAAGACGAATTTCCTACACAAGAATTAGTATGAAGAGATGCTAGAGAGAGAGAGAGAGATCAGTTGATTAGAGAGAAGATTAGATGAGAAAGGTGTGTCAAAACATGAGAAATGGCTTGGTATTTATAGCCAAACATTTTACTGTAGGCCGGTTCTTCCGGTGCTGTTTACCAATGGCACCGGCTTGCAAAACTAAGGGCACCGGCAAACAGTAACTAAATCCGGATTTTGATTTGCAAAATCTTGAGAAATCTTGTGTAATCTTATGAGATTTTCCTTGGATTTGCTGCATTTGATTATACACTAAATGAAATAATTAAATTAATAAGTGTAAAATGATTTTGTGTAAAGTTATGGTTTAAAAAGATTTGTGTACTTTTTCAAGTTGCATGTGTTTTTCTACAAAGATGGGAGATAGTAAAGAGATCATGTTTTGAGATGATAAGAGGTTTGAGAAGAATGGTGAGTTAGAATGGTTATGTTTTGTCATTAATAAAACCTAGGTCTAAGTTGATTGTAAAAACGTTTTGTTTAAAACCGGTTTATTTGTATTAACAATCTCCCCCTTTTTGTTGATGACAAAACATATTAGGGATGATTAGACTTGTATTTAAACTTGGTTACTTTCTCCCCCTTTTTGTCGAAACAAAAATGGAATGCAAATGTATGAGAAATGTAGAGATATTGTCAAGATGGAAAGCTCCCCCTTGATGAATGCTACAAAACAAATATGTTAGAAATAATGAGATATGCTCCCCCTTGCTTTGTGAGTACCTACAAAGAAAAGTTAGGGGTCCAAGAAATAGAAATGGCCTTTGTAGTACCGGCTAGCCGGTGCTGTCCTATGAAAGGCACCTGTTCGTTAGCTAATGGCACCGGCTGACTTTAAAAAAGTCAAAGTCCATGAATTTTGAACATAATTTAGAATGGTAAAGAGACAACAATATAGCACAACTAATTTTATTAGAGAGAGCATAAAGACATTACAATAAGACAAGAGATTCTTAACGAAGGTTCCTAATGAATTTATTATTTCGTTCTACTACTTAAGTCTTATTATTAGATGTTGTGTGTTATGACATTTAGGCGGTTAAGAATGTGGTTGAGAATGAATCTCATTTCTCCTTGGAGGTTGTTGACCAAGACTTGAGTCCTTTGGCAATGTTCACAATACATCTCATGAGTGAGCAAGGGAAAAGGGTTGTTGGGTCCCAATGGCGGAAGAGGTGGGAGTTGAGATGGTGGAGGTGGCAAGCAATGTGGAGGGAGAGGAGGAGGTGTTGGTTCTATCTTCGGAGTCGGCGAGGGAAAAGTAAAGTATATAGGAGGAATAGGAGGTGGCTCATTTGCCAACCATTTAATAGTTGCAAAGGATGGTCTAGGAGGTGATGGATTTGTTGATGATGGTGGAAGATCACCTAGCATATCGAGTAGAGATGGAGAGGATGGTGGAGTAGAGAACAAGAGTTCAATGAGATCAAGGTTAATAGCTACAGGTGAGGTGAGCTTGGATGGTTGAGTAGGAGCGGGTGGTAGTGTAGTCAATGGAGGAGGAGTTGACTTAGGAGTAAGCAAGCAATTTTCATTGGAGTTAATTTTTATTGGAGATAGTGGTGGAGAGATTATTGGAGATGTTGGTGGAGCTCCCGATGTGTAGTCTGATGGTGGAAAACATGGTTGATAGGGAGGAAAAGAAGTTCTTGGATTGACAAAGCAACATGGCCTAACACTAATTCTTGCGGTTCGTTTTAGATTTATTCTCTTTAGGCATTGTGAAGAAAGGAAAGACACAAGAGGTAGGAGTAAAGAAGATGGCCAAGAATTGTGCACTATTTATAGAGAAAGATGGGAAAGAATAGTGCATTATTTGAGTTAGACTTAAATGTTTTGCTTGTTAACTTAGTTAAAATCTAATGATTAGATTATGGCTAAGGTCAACTTCTATATTTAGAGTCTAAGTGATGTGACAAGGAGGGAAGTTTGGATTTGAATTTGAAAAATTCGTATTTTAATACCAGAGAACAGGTCTGCCGGTTCTGCCGGTTCTATTCTGTAGAGGGCACCGGCTTGAAATTTGAATGGAACCGGCAATCGGTACTCCATACTTCAGACTTATAAAAATAATAGTGAAAGTAGTTTAAACACACGAGAATTCAACGACTCTAAAAATATACAATACTTTTACATTCCCATTGCATTGTGCAATTTCCCGGAGGTGGTTGGTTCATTTGTAACATTTCAAGTTAATCATCCAATTCCATTTTTTCTCTCTAACTTTTTCTCTCTAGATTCTCTCTCTACATTCTTCCTAATCTTCTTGTTAATCTTATTGAAGTGAAGTGATTAAGGGTTACCGACAGTTTTATCACTTGGTCTTACCATAAATAAAGTTTACTTGACCTAATTAAGGTTTCCAAAAATTTCAGATTTTGACTACTTATTCAAGGTAAGTTTCCATACATAAATGACCCATAAAAACATCTTCTAAAATTACACCAAAAATTACAGAGGTTCCTACATATGTCTAATACACCCATGATCATTGGTTTAATTTATTTCCATGTTTAAGTATCCCTTTGACCCTTGTTACCCAAAACTGACCCGAATCTTGACCTGGCAGAACCTTTGAAAAGTTGACGCGTAAAAACCTCACTTAGACAACTCATAAAATTCTAAACAAAATTACTGATGTAGCACTTATCATGAAGATTTACCAAATAAAAGTTTAGAAGCTAACTCCTTACGGTTTTCGAATTAAAAATCAAACACTACAACTGAATTTTTCGGATAGAAATTCCAGATTCGACACTTAATCTTATAAAATCTAAAAATCGACCTTCCCGACCTCCAATTAACATGAGGCTGGATTTTCCAGAAACTAGACTCTTTGAATTTAACTTTAGGCTTAAGAATCATGTTAAAACCAATTTTTATCATTAAGATATACCCCGTTGAACATGACCTAAAATTATGCCCAGAATTATTAACCAGGAAAACCCTAATTAACACCCATCAAAACCAACCCTAGGGTTTCAAATCTTGTAGTTATTATTAATAACACATCTAATGATCATCTTAGGGTTTCATAACATGTAATTTAACCATTTTAATTAGATTAAACCCTAGAGAAATTGACAAGAACATAAACACATTATTTCTTACAATCTTTTAGGTTTTTATGAAAACTTTTGCATATGTAATCATGGTGACAACAAGAATGAAACAAAATCAAGAATTACCTATGGAATGAGGGAGGAATGACATGAATAAACACAAGAATCAGGATCACCACTAAGAAACCAAGGCTTGAAAATTCTACCCGAATCACCAACTTCTTTAATTTAGAGATGATTGCACAAGCATTTTTTCGGTGAGTGAAATTTTTGATGAGATATTGGTGATGGGAAGAGGACGGGGGCAGGATTTTATAGGGTAATGAGGATGGGGGAAAAATCTTTATTACTTGAAAAATCCTTAACATTATTCACAGTGATTACTATAATATGTTTTACTTAACAATATAAAAGTTTTTTGGTTATGTTTTATACACTATATATGGTTCCGGTTACAAAAAAGAGGAGGGGGGACAAAAATATTTTCTTCCATTTTGAAGTTTACACAAATATTTACTAAAACCTTTTTACTCTTAATACTTAAAAAATAGGTTTTAACACAAAAGGAAAGTAATTAACCTTAAATAACCAAAAGTCAACAAATATTTTATTATCATTTAGGGGGCGGATTTATGAAGCAAACGGGGGGAACAAACCATGATTTTTTTCCTATTGAGATTACACAATCTACTGGCTAAAAACCTTTTAATGCTTATCCGTTAAAATAGGTTTTTTAACAAAAGAAAGTAAATATACAAAATAATCAAATTACAAGATATATATTTATTTATTTTTTACAAATAGGCCGGACATATATATATTTATATAAGTTTTATATTTTTTTAAAACAAATTACCTTATGTTATATCTTTAAAATTTCCAAAATTATAACCTAAGGTTTTAATTTCAAATGTTATTAATAAACTTTAGGGTTATATTTAAAATTACTAATATGAAATGAAATTCAAATTTTTGGGTTTTACAAGAAACACCCTAAAAATCGTTACCATCATGGAGATATCATCTCATTAACACAACCCTAATTCTGCAAAACCCTAAATCATGATCTAATGCAAATCAAAACGCACCGTTTGCATAATCATGCTTCTAAATTATCCCTAAAAACAATATGATCGTAAAACTCTATATACTTAATGAATTTTTATAAACCCTATATACATACATTACAAGTTACATGAATGCAGAAATTAAAATTAGTTAAGGATACTTACCTCTTGATTACTAGTCCTAACACAAACCCTAGCAAAAATCTTGATCAATTCTTGTTTCTTGTTTCTTAAGGGATGGGAATGTGACATCCATGGACTTGAGCGTTTGGTCAAACCATTAATATTTGACCTAAATCGTGTACTTGTCTACAATGTTTAGTTATGTGTTTTATTCGTGTTTTTTGTGTTTGTTGTGGGATATGGTGAGATTGGATAATCAATCATTGAGCGGATCGTGTCTCATTGGGATTGAATTTGTGTTGAATTTTTGAAGTGTATTTGTTTTCATTTTGGTGACAAGGAAATGATTTCGGTAATTGAGGGTTTCGCGTCATGGTGTAAGTAATTCAAACGTATTAGACGTATTTTTGGTTACGTAATTTTAAGATAAGTTTAGGTTTTAGAGGTTAAGTTAAGAGAAATGAGTTATTTGATGGAAAAAAGTTCATTTTAATCATTATAAGTGATAATAAAATTGAATTCGGTATTTTGAGATAAATTGTTTTGGTTATTATGTGGATGTTAGTGATGGATTAAAAATGGGGAAAGTGTGTCATTTGTGAAAGAAATGAGTTTGTTAAAATATGAGAGTTTTTGGAAGACTTTCTATTTTTAGAAAGTGAATTTGTGAAATGAAAAGTATTTTTGGAAAGTTAATTATTTTTAAAAGTCTAGTAAATTGCGTTTAAGCAAAAAAGTATGTGCAAATAAGCTTAGGTTTTTATAAAAAATTTATAGGTTAAGCAAATATTTAAGTTTAATTCATATATAAATAAATAAAAATATATTTTTTTTATAGATGAATAGTAAAAACGAATTTAAAGAGGATAAGGGGAAAGAAAAGAAAAAAAAAGAGTTTTAAAAGGAAACAAACTCTAATTAGATATTATCTATAATTAATTGGGGGCCTATAAATACAAAATAAATCCCATAACCCTCCTCCCCTATTGCTCGACCGATCTAGAGAGAAAAAAAAGAGACATTTTTTTTAGGGTTTAAGGTATTTTCTAATTCTTTGTTTAATTCTAGTTTTTATTTTAATTCTTGTAATCTAAGCATGATGGATTAGGTTTAATCATGAAAATAAATTAGGGTTTTAAATTTTCTGGAGTTTATAGTTTAATGATGATTGTTTGATCATTGGTTCAATTGGTTTCGTGATTTAATCATGCGTTAGGGTCTAGATCGCCCGAATTAGTTGTTTAATTCACTGCAGAAAATTAGGCAGTTTTGTAACGGTCATAACTCAATCATAAATTATCAAATAAACAATTTACAACATACTGGAGATAACCTCAGAGAGTCTACTTTCCAGCAAAGTTGGTCTCGTGAGTTTTTATGGTCGGGAAGTGGGTCAAAAGGTCTTTACAAAATCAGTGTGTAAAACTGTGACGAATTTCAGTTTTGGTTTTGATTTTTCTAAAAATACTTAGACATCTAGTTAGAGGCTCTAAATCACGTGGAAGTTAGTTTATATATTGTGTGTGACCCCTGAATTTTTTCTAAGTAGGTTATGAAGTTTAAGTGGGTTATCTAACGTCATACTTTTAGGGGGTCAGATTCTGGCCGAATTCTGGACACTTTGGATTAATGAATTTCTAAAGGGTATTTGTAAAAGGGTAATGACTTTGGGAGAGCTAGGAGAGGTTCATAAGACATATATGTAGCATGGTGAATTTTGGTTTGAATTGTGGAAGTGTTTAAGTGGTACGTTTAGGACGCGTAAGTGAGTATAAAATTCTGCTCTAATCCAGAAAATTTAAAGTGTAGTATTGAAGTGTAAATGGTGTATATAAGAGTTGGAAAAGGTTTAAAACAAGTATAGAACTATGGTAGATAGCTTAGATATCCATCATAGTTGAGGTTACATCATATTGGGTTGAATGCCTAATTGATGGTAGCTTATTGTGTGCTTAATTGTTTAGATTATCCGTGAAGTGTTTGTGAAGCTTTTGTTGGATTCTTTTGGGAAGCTAAGCATCAGGTGAGTTTCATAGTCCCTCTTTTTAATGTTTTAAATTGGGATGGAAATGATGCTAAGTGTTTTGGAAATGTTTTGAATTGCTGTGATTATGTGTTTTGATTGCGTGTGGACATTATGTGACTGCATATGGCTTGTTGTTGCATGATATTGTGTTGTGTTGAGGATCATTAATAGTGGGGCTGATCATCTCACGGATCGTTAATTTGAGATTGATCAACTCAGTGAATTGGTATGGGTCCAGGCCTAAATATAAGCTTCAGCTGGTAGACTTTTAGGTGCGTAAGTGACGTATGTGGGATCGGAGGGGTACGCCTACCCAGTATATGTATGGTTGGTTTGATATGGTGATTTGGTTTGCATGTTAGCATAAGTTCATATGTTGCATAATTGTCCTATATTGTTTTGATAATCACAGTAATTGGTTTGAAAGGTTTATAATGTGTGTCTTAAACCTATGACTCTCACCAACCGTTGTGTTGACATTTTTAAGCATCATTTTTAGGTGAGCTTAATGGTGCTAAGTTAGAGCGAAGTGGCTAGAAGAGACCGTAGGATGCTTGGAGTTTATTTATGTTTTCTGCTTGAATAAATGCGTTAGCATGAATTGTTTGGATTATGTTTTGCATGTCATTTATTGACGAGACTTCTTTCTCATTAATAAAGACACCATTAGGTTTTGGGTATTGTTATGACACTTTGTGTCTTTGCTTTACTTTAGTATTCAATTTAGTAGTCTCTATATAGACACCATGTGTTGTGATGATATCCATTCTTGTTTATGCCTTGCGTTTCCGCCTTGGCGGGGTGTGACAGATTGGTATAAGAGCCTCAGGTTATAGAGAACTAGGTGGTTGAGCCTAGACTATAGCTTAAGGGTCCCTCATATAGTTGCATTTTAGGGCATAAGCGTTTGTGTACGTATATATAGTATGTTCCCGCTACCTAAAAGCTTTGAATTCTTTCTATTTTGAATTACTACTATATAATATGAAATATATACTTTTTTATTATGGGAATCTAATAGTATATACCCCTTTGTTATTATTTTAGTCATGTCTTCCCCTATCCCCTAGGAGATATCATTGGGAGATTGTTTACCTTACTGGACCCGCGGAGTTGGATGACTTTTGAGAGAGAAAAGTCAAACCCAAGTGAGGCCCAACATAAGTTTATTTCGTTTTCTACCTCGATGCGTTACTATAATCGAGGATTGATTTTATTTTTTGGGTCACGATGTTACTTCTGTTTCATTTGGTCGATTGGGATTTTATGTTTCGTTAGGTGAATTATCATGTTTGAGTTATATTTGGATTATTATTAAGTGCTATGTGGTAGATGTGTGTTATCATTGAGAGGTGTGGTCTTGGAAGTAAGTACGCGTGTGCAAAAGGTGCAATTATAATTATGGTCGCAAACATAATTATAACGGCAACACACACGTGGACTTGTGACTTTGATTGCATTAATCAGTGTTGCTTGTATGTATTATGTAAGGATGTAAGTCTAGATAATTGTATAGATTGTAGTGTAGATGTGATGTGAGATCCTGTTGGGGATGGTTGTGTGGTTAGAGAATTCCTCTTTAACCGATCAGGCGATTATATTAGGTTGGGTTGCCGTAGATGGTATGTTCCCTTTCATCTACGTTGCGGATACATCGGATACCTGTTGGTAGTGTCGTCGCGATTCTTAAGTTGGTTCGTTAGCTCGTTGTTTGTTGAGATATCCAACGCTCGTGTTTGTATTCTAGGGTGTTATCATAGAATTGGTGTTCTAAGTTCTCCGTTTGATGTTTTGATTGTTTTCCTTTGTCTAAAGGTGACAATACTTTTTGGTTTGGTTCTAAGACTGTTGGTATGGATGAGTCCTTATGGTTGTTTGGTTTGTAAGAGTTCTTGTCGTGTTTGTTTTCAAGTAAATTAATATTCTGGTATTGGTTATCTTTAAGGTATTTTGGAGGTCTATTTTGCTGCTATGATGTTTTTTTTGTTGCGAGTTCAATAAATTCCATTTGAAAGTAAGTTTGTTGTAGTTGATACCATATTGTTTAGGTGTTAAAAACTTCTTTTAAAAATAAATTATATAAATAAAATGCAACACATTTTTTTTCAAAATCATCTTTTGATTTCTTTTATGAAAAACCATAATTAAAATAAGTTTATGAAAATTTTATTTAAATTTATTTTTACACTTAAAATTATTTGCATTATTAACTAAGGTGATTCTATTGTTTTAAAATGATTGGTATAAGGTTATGAGGGAAAGTTTCCTTGGGTAAAAATTGGTTTTGGTACAAAGGTTCTTAATATTTTAATTAATGGGTCGTGGTACGTGGTATTGTTTGTTGGGGGTGTTTCTAGCAATCGTTGAAGTGTTTGTTAGGTCAGAGGTTCGTTCTTCTTGTTGACGTTTACATTCGGTTGATTTTTTTTCTTTTTGGAATCGTGTGATTTTTGGGTCCATACCAATTGGTGCATGTGAAGTTTGAAATTTCCTCATGGCGTGGTGCTAGAGTTGGTGTTAGGACGTATCTTCTGGGTGGTGCGATTGATGGTAGCGAAGCGAATGGAATTATTCGCGATCCCAAGTTGGAATTAGAGAGTTCTCGTTTTACTTTTGATTTAGTACCTCTTAGTTATGAGAGTGTTGATGTAGTCGTAGGAGAGAATGGTTGTTGGACATAAGGCTGAAGATGGATATGCCACGAGAAGGTAGTTAAAATGCCTTGGTAATTTGGGAGGAGTGCTTAGGTCACAGAGAAAACTGTAACTAAGAGGATAGAGGTATCGTAGGAGTACAAGGGATGATGAGTTGGAGTTTATGTGTTTTCTTGTCGTATGTGAGCCCTCTAAGTGTTCCTAAGGAATTAGTAGGTTTTACCCCTCGTCGTAGAATAGGATTTCGTATGGAATTAGTACAAGGAGCGACGCCGATTGTGTGTGTGTGTGTGGGCTCGTGTTGTTTGACGTCTTTAGAAAGGCAAGAGGTGTGGAATGATTGCAGGAGTTGCAAGGTGAGGGTTGGTTCGAATGGTAACTTGTGGTGGGAAGCATCTGTATTGCTTGGTAGGAAGAAAGGTGGGTAGTTTGGGATTGTGCTTTATATTATCTCGTAGAAGAGTGAGATAGGAAAATTCGTATGTGATGTCACCAATGGAGGGGGCACGGGGATGACGTAGCCAAGACTATTTTTTTAGGATGCGTAATGGACACGTTGAATTTTATGGATATGCCATTTTGGGTCAACCAATGCACCAGCGGTTTTCATGGAGTTAATGAGCCGGGTGTGCATGGTCGTATATAGACAAGCTAGTTAACGTATATATAGACAAGCTAGTTAATGTATATATACAGACGATATTTTAAACCGACTCGAATCTAAGGATGAGTACGAGTCGCACGTGAAGGATGATCGGTTGGGAAAAAGGGTTTTTTCATGGGGGGGAAGGAAGAGGAAGATGTTCGTGAAAAGGTTTTTCCATAAGTGGAAGCAGAGCAAAGAGGAAGCTATTCTAGATGTGGATTGTATCAATTATGGGTAATGAGCCGATATTGGGCATTGCCGAAGGAGAAGATGATTTTGTAGTTATTATGGAAGGATTGCATGACTAACGTGGTAGGTTTTGCCTTATAATGCTAGAGGCATTAAGTGAATAAGACATGGAGAGTAATCTATACGGATCATGAATGTCTCCAACACGCTTTCAATCGAAAGAATTGAACATGAGGCAAAGATGATGGATGGATGTTATTTAGTGAGTTTGATTTTGAGGCCAAGTACCATCTGGGAAAGGCAAATGTAAATGTTGTACCGTAGAGTAGGAAGAAGGAGTGAAGCTAAGAATGAGTTTGAGATAGATGTACGACGATCCTATCTAGGTTTGAGAAAAGGATGTTTGTAGCATAAGATAAGATGTCCAAAGCAAAGAACGCGTCAACATAAGATGTTGCATGGCTTGGACCAACGAGTGTGAAAAGAGATGGAGAGTGGTTCATATTGGTTAGACAAGGTTCGGACCTCCATTTGGAGAGATGTAAGGACCTTGGCTATTGAAGAGGCGTATACGACAAAGTATTCTATCCATCCTGGAGCGGATACGATGTTGTGTGGTTTTAGGTTAACTAATCGATGGCTGAGTATGCAGAAGGATATAGCTAGTTGCGGTAGTAAGTATTTAGCATATTCAGAAGAGGAAGTCGAGTATCAAGGATCATCAGGATTGTTGCTACAACCTGAGTTACCCGAGTAGAAGTGGGAAATGATAACTAAGGATATTGTTGTCAAGTTACCAAGTGTGAGTAGTGGATATGATGCGAGTTGGGTGTAGTTAATGGACTGACTAAGTCACCCCGTTCCTAGCTATGCTTAGGAAAAGTATGGTAGGTTTTAGAGGTAATTGGAATACTCACTTTCGTAAGATGAGTTTTTCCCTAAGGTAGGGATTATTATTCGAGTATGGATGTGCTTCATTTGAAGCATGGTATGGAAAGGAATGTAGGTTACCATTTTATGGGCCGTAACTAGAGAGAGTGAGTTGAATGGATTGAATTTGGTACAAGAAACAACCAACAAGATAGTGGTAATACAGGAAAGGCTTGAGGCAGCCAAATTGTCGAAAAAGTTAGCTTGATAGTAGTGGGAAACTTTTGAATTAATGCTGGTAGATTATGGGTGGTTGAAGGTCTCACCTTGGAGAGGTGTAGTACGTTTGGAAAGAAAGACAAGTTAGAACCGAGTTATGTAGGACCATTTGAGATCCTTGGATGGATTGGGCCTATAGTTCGGTTGAGAATTTCTGTCTTATGAGATGAGCTATTCGGAAAATTGGATTGGGGAGGTTCTGAAAGTTTGAATAAAACACTGTATTTTGCATGGATTCTTTAGATACGTTGAGCATTGTAACATCTTATATCTGAATTTCAAGACAGTTCTTGTTTGATGAGTTGCGAGGTTAAGATATAAAACACGTTGTTACAACAACTTAAGGGTTTTGATGAGTTTTCTTGATGACGAGCGAGGTTCATGTAGTGGGATGCTTCTTTTCGTTTGGGGTTGTCGTGTTGCTAATTGCACCCTTGTGGGGGTAAGCAAATTCATTAGCAGTTGGATTCGGATTGTGGAAGTTAGTCGAGATTAAGGTTGACAAGACTCTTTGTTTTGTCAAGGAGCCATTGATGTTGTGGACCGAGAGGTCATGAGTAAAAGCGTAGTATGATAGCATTAGTGAAAGTTCGTTGGGATTCGAAGCGTGGTCCTGAGCTTACTTGGGAACGCAAGGATCAAATGAGGTCTAAGTGTCCTCAGTTGTTTGTCGATAGTGCTAATGCCTCGAGTAGTTAAATCTCGGGACGAGATTTTCTCAAGGTGGGGATACTGTGACAACCGTGGCTTGAGCAGGTTGGTCAAACCGTAGTGTTGACCTAAATATCTGTTCTATAAGTATGGGTTATGTGTTATATGTGTTTATACGTGTTTATATGTATTTGTGTGGGATATGTGAGATTGCATATTCAATCCATTGAGCATGACCGTCTCATTGGGATTGGAGTTGTGTTGGATTTTATGGAATTCATTTCGTTCACTTTTGGTGACCAGGAAATGATTTTGGTGATTGAAGCGGTTTCGCGTTAATTGTGTAAGTAATTATACGTATACGTATTTATGAGTTAGTAATATTAGGAGGAGATTAGGTTCTAGTAGTTAGAATAAGGAAGAAATGAAATTTCTATTTTTGGAATGTTAGGTTTAATAAAAATGAAAAGTTAATTATCTTTAAAGGTCTAGTAAATTGCGTTTACCCAAAAAGGTATGCTCAAATAAGCTTAGGTTTTTATAAAAACTTAAGGTAAAGCAATTAATTAAGTAATTAATAAATAAATTAATTTTTTTATACATGAATAGTAAAAAATGAATTTTAGAGGAAAAAGAAAGAGAAAAAGGAATTTTAAAAGGAAACAAATACTAGTTAGATCTTATCTATAATTAATTGGGGGTCTATAAATATAAAATAAAATCCCAAACCCTCCCCCCTTTGTGTGACCGGTCGAACAAGAGAGAAAAGAGGAGGAAAAATTAGGGTTTTTGCTTTTGTGAAGAAATCAAGCTCTAAGGTAAGTTTTAATTAATCCTTGTTAGTTATTAATCATTAATTCATGTAATAATTATTATGATGGAATTAGGGTTTTGTAAAATCAGTAAATTAATGATATAATAATCATGTTATAATGATTAGGGTTTAATTAGAAGCTTATGGATGTAATTGGTTAAACTTAATTCGCGTTAGAATTTGATTTGGATTGAG
Source organism: Tanacetum coccineum (assembly GCA_026074375.1). Classification (NCBI taxonomy): domain Eukaryota; kingdom Viridiplantae; phylum Streptophyta; class Magnoliopsida; order Asterales; family Asteraceae; genus Tanacetum; species Tanacetum coccineum. The sequence goes on along the minus strand of BQNB010000595.1, from coordinate 103,942 downwards.
GCAGAATTAGGGTTGTGTTGTTCGGCCATTATCTCAATGATGGTAATAGCTTTTGTCAAGTTTCCGGTGCCTATAACGTAGCTCAGAGAGTCTAGTTTTCAGAACATCCAGCCTCGAAGGTTTATGAGGTCGGGAAGTCATTCAAACGTTGGTTGCAAGAAAAGTTGTCAAAGCAGTAAATACGGGTCAGATTTAGGTCAGATTACGAGGTATAAAACCCCCACTTAAAATTCGAATTTAGCTTAGATCTTTTACAAAAGTCAATTTCTATGTGTCTATTAAACTTCCATATATTTTTAGCCTCTGATTTGTTGTCTAAGTATGGTTTTTAGGGTCATACTTTTTAGTGTGCAATCAGATCCGAATTGGGACTGTTTTGAAGTTTGATTTTCTTAGGAGTACTTGTGCATGTAAATGGCTCTTGGGAATCATAAGGTAGTTAATATACTCATAAATGAACATAGGTGATTTTTGGTATGAATTATGGAGGTCAGTAAGTAGAGGTTTTGAGTACGTTAAGTCGCGTCAAAATTCTGCGTTTTCGGGTAAATTGTAAGACTTTGAAATAATGTGTAAACGAATTGGTTAATGTCGGGCATGGTGTCGGGGTGACCCATGAGGGTAACTAAACACCTTAGACATCCATCATATGATTGTTACATGTGCATTAAGCTTTTGGCTTAGTAGCGTGTAACACGAGTTATTTTGTTGTATAGATTTGTGCTAGTTGTTTGTGAAGCTTATTGTTGGAATCTTTTGGAAAGCTAAGCAAATGTGAGTTTCATAGCCCCTTTTTCTCATGTTATTTTGGGGTAAGAATGATGCTTGTATGTTGTTCTTTGTCTGTCTTGTTTGTCTGTTTTCTTTTGGTGTCTTGTCTTTTCTTGTTGATGTTGTTATGTTGTGAGATTTTGAGTGGGGGTAACGTTCTTACCTAGTGTTATGAGATGTGACTTCACCTACTTTGTGGGTAAGATCCTTGGAGGTGATAAACTCCTTATGATATTGTGACTTCGATACCAAGAGTCTGGATTTGGGATTTGTATTCCTTTCTATGACTATTAGTGGAGCGGCGAGGTACGCCTACCTCATTGTTTTGGTGTGCTTGTGGATCGTGGGCACGTTCCGTCCCGTTGTTGTTACTTGTTGTCATGAATTGTTTTGGTAATTGCAGCAGCTAATTAAAAGTTTATTTTGGATTTTGTTGTTTGTCGTAAACCTATGATCCGACTCAAACTTTATGTGATGTCTTAGCATCCTTTTAGTTTGTGCTTATTTGGGTGCTAAGATAGAGCGAAGTGCGCTAGAAGAGGACCGTAGGATGCTTTAGAGTTATTTATGCTTTTGTTTTTGATAATTACATTTTGCATGTTTGTTTGAATTTATGTTTTGCATGTCATTTATTGACGAGACTCTTTCTCATTAATAAAGACACCATTAGGTTTTGGGTATTGTTATGACACTTTGTGTCTTTGCTTTACTTTAGTTTTCATTTTAGTATTCTCTATATAGACACCATGTGTTGTGATGATATCCTTATGTGTACGCCTCGCGTTCCGCCTTGGGGGGGGGGGAGGGGGGCAGGGGGGTGTGACATTATCTTCATTTTTTAAGTTTGGTATTTGGGGTTACTTTCACCAAGTGATCACATCAAGAGCAAACAAAATACAAGGTTGGTAAGTGAGCCAGAGAGTTTAAAGGTTGAGATGAAATAAGCAATTCTTATGGTATATTATTGTGCTATTCCAAGACAATGGTACTTCATAGTCTAAAGAAAAATTTCAAAGTTCTTCAATGATATTCCTATACAAGATCTTGATTATGCCAAGTTTTCTTCATTCTTGCTTCATCTCCTACTATGGTTTATGAAGTCAAGAGGGTTTGGTGAGTTTGGATCTAAGATTGTGCTTTAAAACACGAACTTCTCATGTATATGTGCGTACACAACAATGATGCTTCTGAGAGTTCAAAACCATCATGGGGAAAAATGTGTTGTACTTTGGTTACCATGTCAACTTTTAGGGGGGAAGTAGTGTAGACTACTTTACTTAGTATGGTTTGTGAAGTATTATGCATATGTGAGAAGAATTGTTGCTGATTTCTCGCATGTACCCCCGAACGAATATTCACCAAGCCCTAATGACAAGAAGCAGTGGTCGTTGGTGTGGTTTGACTTCTACAAATTTCCGCTGTGCACGTCGATGACAAGTAGAAGATGGTTGGAGCTACATCAAAGTTTCAGAACCTGCTTAAGATAGGGATGTTGGTTTGGGGGGAAGCTGATTCAGAAACTTCGCCAAAAAGGAGTCTATGAAGAAAGCTTTTCAAGACATGCTGCATGAATTGGGGGGAAGTTAATCCAGTTCATGCATACTACAATGGTTCCTGTACAAGTAAAGACAATGAAGATCCAAGCTGGAGTACAAGTTTCAAGACCAGGAGAACTTCGAAGACATCTTCAGCTTTGGAAGCGCTTTGGAAGACGTTATTTATGTTGTATTTGTACAAGATAGGAACATTGTAAGTAATTCCATATGTCCACATATTGGGGGAAGATTGTTAGCCTTAAAATATGGTGACATATCGGAATTACATTAGTTTTCATTAGGCAAGAACTACAGGGACTATAACTGTTAAGATAGTATAGTGTCCCTTGTCTTGACCTATATATACCCCCTCCATACTTCCATGGAGGGGTGAGGATTCATAATTTTGTAATAAGGTGTGTGTGTTTCTCTCTCTAGAACACACACATCTTCCCTTTTCTCTCACTAATAATATGGCTTTCTATTTGTTTAATCCTCCCCGACCTCCGGATCTTTCTTGTGTAGCTAGTGATTTCTTATTATAACATAGATTTTAAGTGTCATTTTGGTGTTGTTTAGGTTGTCAAAATGCAGTGGAAACCAGTAGGTTAAAGTTTCTTTTGTCATTTGTGTTTTGGCTCAAATCTGTCTAAGTAGTTTTTTGTTTAAATTTTTAAAAAGTCTACTTTTCAATCTTACTTTTAGTTAAGTTAAAGTTAGAATTAGGTTTTGAATTTGTTTGCATAAGTCGTTTATAGTATAGATTTTATCTGTTTTAACTTATTTTGCATTTTAGTCAGCTTATTCTTGCTTATTTTGAGCCTGCAAAAAGCCCTTTTGTCCTTTAAGAAAGACTTAAAAAACACAGCACACTGAGTGCAAACAGCTTTTTCACAAGCCCTTTTAGTAGCTTATTTGAATTTCAAAATCCTTTTTTTTGCTGATTTAGAAAGCTTTTTGGACAAGCTTTTCAGTGGTATGACCCATTAAGCCACAAGGATCCACTAACCAGCTTAAAAATAAGCTTGAAAGTGCCCTATAGGCTGTTTAGTCAAATTTTTTGGCCAAAAGCTTATTTGCTTATTTGAGCTTATTGGCTTATTGGAGTTGCCTTATTTAAGCTTAATCCTGCTTACTAGGTTAGTTTTAAGCCCTTTTAGCTTATTTATCTTAGGTTAGAGCTTATTTGGGCTTATTGGTACTTTTAGTTTAGAATTTCTAGTTTTAAAAGCCTTTAGTTAATTCTGTCAATTTAAGCTTAATTTAGTTGCTTATTTTTGAGCCTTAGTGCTTATTAGGTTTATGTTTAAGTCTATATTAGCTTATTTTGTCTTTACATTAGCTTATTTAGTTTTTGAAAGCCAAACAGTTTAGGCTTAGTGTTAAAAAAGCTTTGTAAGAAATCTATCATCTTTTTAAGCTCTTTTCTAGCTTATTTTTAAGTTTTATAAAAATTCATTTTTTTAAAGTTGCTTATTTTTAAGCTATAAAACTTTTTCAAAAAGAAAAATATCAAAAAAATAAAACGTGGGAAATTGGGAAGTCCAGGGTGAGCAAGGCTCGAACCCGGGACCTCACCAACCTCAACCAACGCTTTACACACACAACACACAACCACTAGCGCCCTTGGGTCTTTTCCGTTTTACTTTGCACAAATTAATCCTTTATACACGTTTTTTCTCTTTTTAGCTATAAGCCACTTTCTGCTTATTTATAGCTTATTCAAATAAGCTGTTTCACCCCTTTCATTTTTTATAGGATTAGAACTACTCAAAGCACTTTTCATGAATTTTTCATAATTTTCCCATTTAGTTTAGTATTTTTAATTATTTTTTCTTATTAAAACTGTTTTTAATTGATATTAAATAAAATAAAAATCAAAAAAATATAATTATTTTTTAAAAAATTTTCTTTTATCATTTAGGTCATTTTAAAATTAATTTTGCTTTCGTAGGGTTAAATTTGTAAAATTTGGTTTTTTAAAGAACAGGGTTAGAATCCCGTTCTCGTTTTAAGTGTTTTATATTAACTGCTTTCGTTTTTAGGTTTCTTTTACTTATTTATGCATTTTAAATTGTAGAAATAGAATCCAAACCCAAAAAATCATTGAATCATTCAAAAACGCTATCACGAACTTAATCCCGATTCTCAATTCACACCTCGACGGGAAACGACCCGGGAAGATTTTTTTAGGGTTTTTGCTTTGGATAAAAGTTGAAATCTTTTAAAAGCCTCACGAATTACTTATCTCTCTTATTATTGATCTTATCCTTATTATATATTTATATTATATTATATTTATATATATTAAGTGACGAGAGTCAATTTTTAGCGCCGCTGCCGGGGAGCTGTGCTACGATTATCATGTTTCGTTTGAAGATTAGTATTTGAAGACCCTTCCTCGTAAAGTTATCATTTTCCGTTTGTGAATATTTTCTTATTATTAAAAATTAAAAAATACCAACAATACTTTTCCTAAAGTATTGAAAGTACCAAAAAAATTGAAAAACCAACAAAACAAATCGTGTTGTTAATCGTTATAATCAGCTCACCTTTGAATTACAAACTATAAGGAGGGCTTGATCCAAGGAACATCGCCCAAAAAGAAAGAACGCTTTTAAATTGCTTCGGCGTGCTAATTCCTTCCGCTCTCTTATGCGTAGTTTAAAGAGCTACCGTAGACTTTTAACATCCGGTTACCAAAAATATTGTGTTGTTCTTGTATTTAGTGCAGGCACACTCGCTCTTCTTCGAATCTAGTTGGTGAATTCTCATAATCCAACTACTTCAAATCTGAGACGTAGTAACCGTAGACATTCAAAGCAACCTTTTTCTCTTGAAGAATCTCCTGTAGATATGATGGCAGATTAACGTACTATGGCGGAATTGCTCCTTGCACATACCGAGGGTTATGCAGAGGCAATTGTGGTTCCACCAATTCTTGCTGAGTATTTCGAGCTCAAGCATAGTCTCATTAATATAATGACTTTGGACCAATTCTTCGGACTTGAGAAAGACAATCCTCATGATCACATTCGTTGGTTTAACAAAATAACTTCCACAATAAAATACAAGGATGTGCCTAATTCAGCGATTAAGCTTATGCTTTTTCCATTCTCTCTTGCGAGGGCAGCCCGTCGTTGGCTCGAAAAAGAACCCCCTCGTTCTATTCTCACTTGGGAAGATCTTGTTTCCAAATTCATCAATGAATTCTTTCGTCCCTCAAGAACGAAAAATCTCCGAAATGAAATTTCCAACTTTGAACAACTTTTTGGTGAATTGTTTCATGAGGCATGGGACCATTACAAAGATCTCCTTCGTGCATGCCTTCATCATGGTTTTACCGAATTGCACCAACTTGATGTAACATTCCGTATTTTCAGGTCTTTTACGACGTCATCTATTTTACAAATTAATTATTTATTTTTTTCTTTCTCGTACGCTTTTACTTTTATTTTTAATAGTTAAGATAAATCGCGTAAGCTATAAATCAACAATTAGCGTAAACGGACACCAAACAAATTAAAGTTTACGTCAAGTAATCATTATATTATTTTTACAAAAGTAATAATCAACTTTTTATATTTTATTTTTATTGCTGATTTTGTTCTAGATGATCGATACACCGTATTCAATAGAAGTGATTATGCCGTATTAATCAGTTGAATGAATACGCTGTATTGGACAGAAAGTTGGACACACTGTATCCAATGGAAGTGGATACGCCGTATCGAGTTATCGACCAGAACAGTGTATTAGGAAATCAATTAAATTAATCACACAAATATACAAGCAAACAATTAAACTAACAAATATACAAATAACACAAAATATAACAGAATATTACAAGAATATACACGTCAATTAACTAATCTAATTTACATCACTCCTAAGGGTTAGATCTAATCTAATGTTAAAAACGATCATATTCTTGTTGGCGGCATTTGCTATGAAGATTCTGATAGCCTCTGATTGTGTCGTTGTGTGGTGTATATTTTTATGATTCAAGTTTTAAATTTATATTTTGCTGACTTAACCAAAAACAACACTTTAACGGGCAGTGTACCCAGTCGGTGGTAGATTCATGGTAAGTAGGGTGTCGAACACTTGAAGTGAGGTTAAATCTCTCAATTTATAAATACTTTGGTTTACTAATCTAAGTTAATTTAATCTAAGTCAAACATATGCTAATCCTATGTTAGTTTTAATCCTAATTCTAACAGGTAAAAGGGGGGTTTCAGCCTGAGAGACTGACACGGGTTTGGTGGTGACTATAATCAATTCAAGACACTTTAACCCACATAAGCAAATTAATAGAAGATAAAAGAGCAGTCAAACCTTGTAATTGAAAAATGTATTAGCTATCATTAATCTGATTAGAAGTTAGTTTGTTTATTCAGTGCAATGATTACTTATCTCGATGTGGCATATCATTCTTAGACTTAGGCAGGACTTCATCCTAAGACCTAGACACATTAATTCTATCACAATTAAAGCATCCGAATAAAGCGTCCTTATTTGCTGATTATAATCTATCTTAGGGATTAAGCAGTGGTGATCTTATTAAACCCTAGCTCATAGAGACTTTATCCACTTACTGCTTAACGGTGATTTATATACTAGTAGTCCACTTGTCCAACTATCCAATGGAATCAGAACATTATTTGTTGAATTATCTAGGTTTACCTACTAGTCAACTTGTTTACTAAACCAAAGGTAATATCTAATATCTAGTTAAGCGAGAAGCGTATCCTAGCACAGATTTTGCAGGACAATATTTGTGATCCTATTAGTCAAGATGTATAAATTACTATATGGGGAGCTATCCCGGTATCTAGATTACTTGGTTCATATCACAAGATCTAGTTGAATGATAGGTCACATATTAAAGCACATAAACAAGTATAAACTGATAAACATAAATAAGTATACGACGATAAATTAAGCAATCGAGATATAAACAAAACCAAACATTCAGATCTTCATAATAATGGCTAATACCCAATGGTATTAGCCTTCAAACATCATAATTAATACAAGAGTAATGACTTAGCCAAGGTAAACTAACCGAGTTAACGAATGATACCAAAAACTGAACGATTACAAAAGTATAAGAAATTACATGTTGTCTCCTATGGATTGGAATGCATTGTGAGACCTCTTCTGCTCTTTTTTGACTCTCAAAATCAACTTTTGTGGTTTAGGTATCAAGAATATGATTTAGCACACTTAAAACTCATTTTTGAGTTTTGTATTTATAAGGTTTGGAGTCGGTGTCGATATGACGTATCCAATGTGTTAGATACGACGTATTGGAGTTTCTTAGAGTAGGTAACACGCTTGATATCTTCCAGAATATTTTATTCTCATATAGCTTGAATACGGCGTATTTCCTTTCCTGGATAAGGCGTATTAGCCTTGTTTCCTTCGTGGTCTTTGGTGAGTGCAGGTACAGATACGCCGTATCCTCCTTGATGGATATGGCGTATTGGTTGTCAGAATAGTAATCTTCAAAATATCTTCGTTTAAGCTCCAGAATGCGTGCCTTTAAGTCAACTTTCACCAAGTACTCCATAATTACTACAATTCTCAAATATGAACAATTAAGTAACAATTCATTGCAATAATAATACAAAATATGTTAATTATATAGGATAAATGATGCTATAAAATAGACATTATTTGATGTCATCAAATATCCCCCCACTTGAATCCTACTTGTCCTCAAGTAGCCTTTAGAAGTTTACAAAAATGTATCTTTAAGGATATTTTCCGTTAAGCATTTATTTGATCTATTACAAGTACATAACCAAATACCTCACAAAATAGGAAGATGAAAACACTCAAATCACTCAACTAATCTATGTGGTAACATGTAACTAATTCGCTTAATTGCTCGGTCGTGATGAGTATTCTATCATAAGCTTGGCAAGGATACACATCTCCACCACTAGAGCTAAGGAGTAACAAGTTTATAAAGTTAAATATAGGTTTGTATGATAAGGCTTAGGGTTGATCATTCTACAATCTTTCACCAAAAGTACCACACCAACAAGGAAGCTGAAGCATACATACATGGCCGTAACGACGGAATAGACATGTGTGTTCGATCACATCCTCATTCGAATTTAACCAAGGGTTAGGATGAAGAATGATATAGGGTAGGGATCTTCTAACTTTAACCAATAGTAATAAACCAACAAGGAAGCTGAATCATGCATACATGGCCATAACGACGGAATAGACATGCATGTTCGATCACATCCACATTCGTGTAAAACCCATAATTAATGATTAGGAAAGGAAATAAATTGTTGTTAAATAAAAATTACTAAACAAATAGACTAGGTCCAAGATACAAGTTGCCAGACACTTTTTCTCGATCGTTACCATGAAAAAGACACAACTATTTACACACGTCTTGATCATAGATAAAAAAAAACAACCTAAGTTGGCGTTCTCGTAACGGTTAACTTCCCAATCATCCATACTTTACATATTTTTACAAGGCAAGTGGCGATATCTACCAGTTTATACAAAACTTTACATCATTGACTTATAGACGTAACAACAAATAATCGATCCTTCATATAGTTCCTTCGGTCTAAGCTTTTGCGAAACGATTATCTTTAACCTTTCCTCTTCTTTTTTTTGTTGCGATTCTTCTAATTTTTTTTCATATACTAACTATGAAACTCGGTGTAATTTCACCATCTTCACGATCATAATAACTCCGGATAATTTCTTCGATAATTCTTCATTCTTCGGACATAACATTAATTGTGATGGTAGTAAAAATACATGAGTTTTGACTACTTTATACATTCTCGTTTGCAATGTGCAAATTTCTTCCCAACCGTACCAAATATATAAAATTTACACAAGACTCGGGAAATACATACTTTACACTTTAAGCAACTAGCAACTGTAAAATGAACTTAATCTAACAGGGTAGGCTAAGGTGTAAAGGTGTAACGAAACAAATAATTGGTGTAATTCCTAAAGGATTGGCTCTACGGGTTTTTCTAGGGGTATCTTACTCATATAGTGAGAGTAAACAAAGGGTTTATACGGGGGTTAACTAACCAGTGTAGTTAGTTAATAAACAACATGTATAGGCTTTTTGGGTGTAATCCTAAAAATTTACCAATTTAAACAAGTTACTCCATCTAAATCTATAGTACTCATCACTGTGATCTCGAATAGATATACCAAGCCAAGTTCTAAAGTCTACAACATCACCGGCACACTCATATTTTTGTGAAATTTGGGTAAACATTTGGAAACGGATAAGGTTAAATCCTCACAATATCTAATAAGGGTTATTATGTGCGGGTTATGTAACTAGTAATTTCACAAAAGTATGCTTGAAAAAAAATTAAATTTGAGCATACTTTAAGCATTTTAGTGTGAAAAATAGGACAAGTATACATTCTAATTCCCATCCCCCCACTTGAATTATACAACGTCCTCGTTGTATAGATAAAACATTAAAAACGGTAATTAATAGAATTAAAATGAGAAACTCCCCTGATGTTTTGCTTGGTAGATTCTCCAAGTTGAGTTTATGAGTAAGAATATGTGTTGTATAGTGCGTCTGAATGCCCGCATGACTACAACACACATTAGATTCCAGAAAATACTCCACCAACGTCGTCATTTTCGTTCAAAAGGTACTGTATTAAGCATAAGAAAACAAGTGCAATTTCTATTTCCGTGTATTCGTTGGTTAGACTCAAAATAAATCTTAAAAACTGTACAGGAAGTCGATACGCCGTATCCATACCCCAGTATACGCCGTATTGATACATGTAGGTCAGTCGTTTAATATGCTGTATTCATTAAATGAATGCGTCGTATAGACTGTGCTAAAAATAAAGACTAGATAACGTCCATAAGGTCAATACGCCATATCCATGGGGTTTGGATATGCTGTATAGACAGTCTGGGAGGACAGAATCGATAAGAAAATTGAAAATACATTTTGGGTTGTCTCTCGACAGGCACTTTTGTTTACAGAAAAGTCTTTAAGTTAGACTTGCCCCAATTTATTCCCATCCTTATAGAACAATTTAGGGTCGAACGGGATGCCAAACGGCACATATAAATTCTTAGTAAGATTTAATAGCATCCCGTTGTTAAGAAAATTACAAGTCACGATATTAACATTTAGTTCCTTGATTAAAGTTTTAGTTTTGAAAAATCTATTAGATGTATCATGACTTGTTTACAAAAGCTTATTTGACCCATGTGCATAGGCACCAACATCGGTATTTATTACATTACCCCCTGAAGATTGTATTATATCAAATTCATCATCATCATCATCGTCCTTATCCGACTTTAGATCATCGAGATAAATTATGTTGAAAGGGAATAGAACATTAAAGTATACAACATTCTGCTCCTCTTATACTATTTGGACGATGATGTTTCAGTTTTCAAATCAAATTCATCGATACGATGAGGAATTACAACAGGTTCAGTTGAGGAATATGATTTAGACGTTAAAGCATCATTGTAAACAATGGCTGGAAATTCATTCTCAAAATCTTTAAAGAAGTCTAAATCATGAAAATAACTGACCGTAGGCTTGGGTGGTGGAAACGAAGGCACATTGACTTTATCAATATCATTTTCCGAAATCGTTTTCAAGTTATCAACATAAATTATTTTATAAGAGAATAATGATTTGTCAAAAATCACCGTGTAATCCTCATCGTCGGATTCGTCAAACGACATTCTAAAGCTAATTTTATTGTCGTTAAGAGGACTTACTGTGGGTTCACACGAGAGTGCTTCTTCAGATGTCAACTTATCATTGAAGACTATAGCTGGGAATTCAGTTTCAACAGATCTGAGGTCGTGAATGTCTTCATCATACCAGATTTTACCATACGTAGCAGTTTCCTAGTTATTCACCTTACCACGCTTGCGAGCTTTTTATTCCTCAAGCCTGATATACTCTTCCATTTAACTGAATACGCCATATTGATGGTCAAATAGCCTACTACGTCGTATTCAATTTAACTGAATACGCCATATTGATACTCAATCCTGTAATAAATTCGCTAGGAAAGAAAATGGTCAAATAGCCTACTACGTCGTATTCAATTTAACTGAATACGCCATATTGATGATAGAGTCGAATATGCTGTATTGGTTTGAAAAAAATTTATATGCCGTATCCAATAAGGTAAATACGCTGTATTGAGTATTCGACTCAGAAAGTAACAGCAAACTGTAATAATGCACACAAACACGCAATATGCAAAAATTAACAATGCAAAAAATTAAACACAAAAAAACAAACACACAAATATGCAAATTATATAACAACCCACAATTTTCATAAATGTAAATATCCATCTATTAAGTTAAATGATGTACAATCTATCAGTTATATATGAACTCACCTTTTTCAGGGAAATTTTTCGCTTTATTACATTACATTACTTTGCCAATATCTCAATATGCAATATAACCTGCATAACTCAAGTTAACGGACTCGGACAACCTACGTATGGCAATCCTATCTTCATATATGTCAAGCAAACATCATAACATATCAAGTCAATATTATAATATCATTATTATAAGGTATATCACTTCTAAAAGGTACCATTTGCAACATCATATCAAAACGGGCTTTAAACCATTATCGGATGCCCTAAACCCTAACCTCATGAAAAGGGTTAACCCCTAAAGTGAATGCACAAGCTACTAAAGTATATGTACAGGTAATATGATATCTCATTTAACATATAAAATCTCTTCAAGTCAAAGTACAAATCTCTAAAAGCTCAATGTACAAGTCATTAAGCATGATCTCTAAAATAGCCGTTCTACCTCCGTTTTCATTCTAATTTCTTCACCACCACTTAAGCAAGCTAATATACTCATATTACAATGTATAAACCCTAAATATTCTATTCATAAGCTTTCATACATCTTTTTACACTCAAAACCCTAATTCAAAACCCTAAACCCTAAAACCGAGCTAGTTTCTAAACCGTGACCTGTTTCTTGGCTTTTATCCATTGTAAACCCAAACCAACACTCAAATAAGTTGTAAGAACTTATTTTATAATCATATCAATCCTATTCAATCATTATTTCATCATTACTTCATCATTTTACTTCACTTGGTACGAAAACATATCCTAGAAACCCTAAATTGTACCCTAACTGGTTCTTTAACCCGTTTAACTTGTTTTAAACCATTCTAAATCCAATAACCACCCAAGGGCATTATAAACTCATAAAATGAGTTTACAAATCATTATCTATCCCTAACTTGGCAATGTACAAGAAATCAAAGCCTAGAAAACCTTAACGAATCCAGAAAACCCTAATTATGCCCTAATTGTAACTTTGACCCGTTTTCTCAATTTCAAACCATTATAACTTAAACCAACGACCAAACTTCATTAATAATACTTTATATAAGCCTTAGGATTTGTATTCCATCATTCCTAATCAAGAGTATGCAAAATATAAGCCAAGAAAGTCAAGAAAACCCTAAATGAGCCCTAGTTGAACCCGTACTCCCATTTCTTCAATTCTAATCCGTTTTAACCCAAACGAATTGCTAATCTTTGCTAATTACTTTAATCCCAGACCTTAACAACCTATTTCATCATTCCTTAATCATTTATAACACAATGTACCTTGTTAAAACATTTGAAGAACCCGTCGAACCCAAAATAGACCCGGTTTACTTCTATGACCATTTTGACCCCTCTAAATTGCTACCAAGTCCAAATAACCAATGTGAACCTCTTCTAGAATCATAGTAGCAGCTTATGCACCTACTTTGACTTATCCTTGGTCAAAAATCAAAAGCACATGGCCTTCTTTTGCTCCATTTCAGCCGCGGCAACAAGCAACCCCAACACCTCATCAAAGCTATTTTATAGACCTCCACCATTGATTTCCTAGCTTCTACACATCATACCCTAGGTCTACTATGTGTCAAGAACAGATCATAAGCCTTGATTACTCACCACTCTTGAAAATGGGTATAAATAGGGGCTTTGTGTGTTTATTTTTCTTCATCCTCCACTTCCTCCTCTATAACCCTTCATAGTAGCAACCCCTTACTTAATATGAATTCTAATAGATTTTAAGAAGTCTCAAGTACAGAAAGGAAGAAAAAGAAACCAAGAAACAAAGCCCAGGAGTCGTTACTCTAGCCGTACGAAGCCGAAAGTCCTGATTTTGACCCGTTTCCAAGCTATAAGCTCAAACCAGATTCTCTAAGCTTATGTTCTACTTTCATAACGTCATAATGTTCATACGATCTTACTAAAATCATAATATAAAGCTTTGAACTCAAAAACCTAAGTGTTATGCCTTTTTGATCCAAAACCGTACACCCGAAACCCTAATTTCATGTTTTTACTTAAACTATGGGTTAAACTTGTAAACTTTTGTTATAATCAATCCTAATAAGCTATTATAATGTTAAAATAAGTGTTTTGATAAGTTATAAGAGAATTTGACCTTAAAACCCGCGCGTTTTCATTTTGAAACCCTAATTTGACCCGTTTTACCTTTTAGCTTAACGAATCGTTAAATTAAACTTGTGTTGTGTTAAATCTTCATATTTTAGTTTATTATAACTTATAAATGACTATTGAAATGTTAAATTAAGCTTGCATGGCAATTTGGACATGTTTTGTAATTATAATCCATGCAAGGGGTATATATCGTAAATTTCAGAAACTTATAACTAAAAGGACTAAAAGTGTCATTTTATCAAAGTTATAACTATAGGGGTCTATTATGTCACTTTTCAAAGTCCAAGGTTTATTTTGTATATCAATAAAAGTTGAAGGACCAAAGTCGTAAAAATGCAAACCCTAGGGGTCTACTTGCAGTTTTCCAAACCCCAGGGTCTAAAATGTAATATTTTGAAAAAGTGTAAAATCATATCCAAAACCTTATATAACATAACTTTAATTAACGCAGCGCTCGTGCTTTAACATCTCTAGATATTGAATAAAATGCTTAAAATCTGCTTATGTTATAATCCTATATCATCATCATCGATGTGCGTTCAAAAATCCTGTCTCGGATCCCTAAAGAAACATAACCACAATACAAGGAGCTTCATAAAAAGAAGTACATCTTGGTATATGTTCTGTCAGAGTTGTAGTTTACAATTTAAAGTGCCCTAGCTCCACAAACTTTATTGAATGACTTCTAAACTATGATGGCCCAGACAGTGTTTATGATAATTTTTATATATCAACATAACCAATCATCGATATCCCAAAAAACTTTATATAACAATCAAACTAGTAAACTGCCATATTAACCCAGGTTGTCAGTGATTGCCGTGTTGATAGCCGTTACTTTCATTTCATATACATTTGCTATCAATTTCCCTATAACCGTTCAGGTGAGTTCATAGCCTCGCATTTCAATCTTTTTATAAACCCGCGAGGGGGATACATGCTATAAACATGAATGCGATTATTTCTATATGCTATTTCAATATACTATTGCCTAAGTAACTGCTTCGCCTTTAACTCCCTATAATCATGAACTGTTAATTACTCTCCGTAGTAAGCGCGAATAGTGTGAATAGATCTATTTGGGCTGGACTCCCCGTTGGTGTACCCAGTTATGAGTAACCAATTGCACATCATTAGAAATCACGCGGGTATTTTGGCAAAGGTACCCACAAGGGCTATAACGTATCACCATACCCTAAGACTTCGGATTCATGAGCTAATGGCAATAATAAATATGTTTTCAATACCGGGTGTATATCAACGTAACCCGAATATCGCATTTGCATTCAAATTATATTACTTAAACCTATGGATTTCACTCAACCTTTGTGTTAACTTTTTAGCATGTTTTATCTCAGGTAACTAATGGCACGGAGTGGCGAGGACATGAAGATGGAAAAACCCTTATCATTCACATTTTGTAAATACAGATGTTGGGACCTCTTTTTTGTAAAAACTCTGAAGAAATAATGAATGATAACTTATTTTCAAAAACGACTCTTTTTGATTCATTTTCTATGATTATGACTGTTGTACCTTGAAGTAATACCCCAGATTAGCTTCTGCTGCTATATGTAAAAATGGGGGTGTTACAGATTTGGTATCAAGAGCCAACGTTATAGAGAACAAGGTTAAAACCTTAACTATAACTACTTTTCTTTTTTCCATCCATGAGAAGTACCACCTGTCGTTCTATCTCCGGAATGGGAAGAGTAGAAGTTACATAACTATTATATTACTAAATAAATAACTTATGTTATTTACTGCTAGGTTGTTAAGCAGAACGATGTCTTCCCCCGACCATCCTATTGCAAATTTGGAGGATGTCTTTTCTTCCAATTTCCCAAACTATGTTCCCCCGTTTTCCTTCCGATTATCCCGGCCTTCGAGTTAAAATAAAGACGATTAATGGTCTTACGCGTCTGAGGGATCTCCAGTGAAAACTTACTCCTAGTGGCTTCTAATTTATTTGGAATTGTCCCGCTAACTTCACCGACCCTTTTGTTATTTCCCGATGATCCTTACATGAAGGTTTTATAAGCTTTCTATACTGAAAAATAACCAATCCCGCCTCCAATTATTATACCTCCTAAAACTCAAGAATTCTTTCTACCAGAATGACTTCTTTCATCAACAAAATCGTCTTCTTCTACCCCGTTCCAACCTCAAACTTTTGAGATTGGTGAAAACTCTCAAAAGTCCAACTATCGAGCGACATGAGGAGGGCAAATCCTAGATACCTAAATAGCCTATAATGTCAATCCCCACTCGAACTATCGAGCATTTATTGTATAAATGGAATCGAAGGCCTCGGAAAAGGAACTGTAATTATTCAATGAGATTTTGATGCTCTGGAAGCTGAACTTTAGCAAGCTCATACTCAGATTTCCAAATTCTAGAAAAAGCAAATAGGATGCAACCCTGAAAAAATTTCCCTAGCGCCGCTATTGAATGCTGAATTGGGAGCAAGTTAATCAACGACATGGAAACATCTTCTCCAAGGGCAGACATAGAAAATCTCATGAACCACCTCATCGAACTCCAGAACCGCATGAATAATCATAACCAGATTTTAGTTGGAAATTTATTTTTTTAGCTTTAACCTAGCCATAGGATGTGTGGTATAAATAAAAACACTTGTCAAATCTTGAGTATAGTACTAAGGCAAGTTGTTCTTAAATACAAAGGCAATCCCGTTATCTACCTTGTTGTTCTTACCACTTTATTCATCTCATCATTATTCATCATTCATTCATCCATCGTACATTCATCATCATACCATAACCTTTAGATATCACCATTGTTAAAAATGCTTAAATGAAGCATTATTCTTTAAGCATTTCAAGAATAAGCATTTCTCTTTAATCATTTTAAAGAAGAACAAGCATTATACTTGTGATATCATTCTTATTACGTGTTATCTTTTGTTGGTAGAATGCCTCCAAAAAGAGCATCAACAACGGAAGCACCGGCTATGACTCAAGATGCCATTAGAAAGTTAGTTGCTGATAGTGTCACCTCGGCTCTAGAAGCTCAAGCTATGACAATGGCAAGTGCTAGTAATCCCGACAGGAACACCGGTCCTACTGGAACTCCTGCAGTGAAAACGGGAAACTACAAAGAGTTTATTAGCTGTCAACCTTTCTACTTTAATGGTACGGAAGGAGCAGTAGGCCTTATTCGCTGGTTTGAACGAACCGAATCAATTCTCCCGTAGCAGATGTGCCGAAGAATAACAAAGTAAACATTTGCTTACTGGTACTTTTAACTGACGATTCCGTTGTCCTGTGGAATGCATATGCCCAGCCTATTGGCATGAGAGCAAGTCCAATCAAATCACACTAACTGGGCCTAAAAAGTGCTTCTGACAAACAATTAATTGTCCCGGACTAGATCCGAAAGATGGAAAAAGAACTTTAGCAAATCTGATATGTAAATGGAAAAGATCTTAAACCTATAGTGTTAGCAAGATTAGCAAGAATTAACGGTCCTAATGTCACAAACAAGGATACCAAACAATGATAAACTCTGTAAAAGCCTTTTCATCAGGGGACTGACCTTGAAGCATTGAAGGAAATGTTACTATCTTAGCTCGGCCTCTAAACCTCAAACTTTAGAGGAAAGGGCCATCATCATAGCCCAAAGCTAATGGATCAAGTAACTAAGCATACTCCAATGCAATGTAATCGGAGGTGACAACAAAATAAAGTTTGACGACAGAAGAACTTTCAACAACAGCTGCGTCCCGTGTAGCAACTAACAACTACCGGACCGCAAGACACCAACTATCTCAACAACAATCGTCAACAACAAAACCGAAGGTCAAGATGGCTGGGTAAGCTATGCTGTATACTAACCATCAAAAATGGTAGGAATGGCTAGAGATCTCCCTTTGTGCAAGAGATGCAATTTTCCATCACAACGGACCTTGTTAGCTGGGCAAATGTATCTTTGCCAACAAGGTTGGTCATTTTGAGTAATACATGCCAAAACAAGAAGCCAGCCACTGGAAGTAATACAACTAACAACTACCGCGTGACAGTTGTATGACAATGCCGTGGAGAAAAAAGGGCATTATATAGGCAAATCAGTGCCTGCAAGACCAACATCAATGTCCAAGAAAGAGCCTACATGCTGATAGATAGGTATAGCTCAACAAGACTCCGAACGATAGTACAGGATAAGTTTCTATTAAATCAGCATTTAGCAAAGTATTGTTTGATTCAGGAAGGCTGATAGAAGACATTATATCCATATCGCTTTGTCCTCAAATTTTGTTTTTTTTTTCCATAAAGACGACATATTTCGCTTGAAGATTAACCCTGCATATTCGCTTCAAATATCATACATATTTCGCTCAATAATTTAACCTGCTTATTCCGCTTGAAACTAACCATTCATATTTCGCTTGAACTTTTCCTGCATATTTCGCTTAGCCTACATATTCCGCTCGGTGTCACTTTCGAGTGAGGACCACTTAAACTAACAAACAAGATGTCCTTTTCTTGTGAAGCACAAATTGTGGATCTATGTTCCCCCTCTTGTTTGACCGGTTATGAGCATAAAAAATAAGAAAAGTCAAATAAGCTCGAATAAGATGGAAATAAGCTCGAAATAAGCTCGAAAATAAGCCGAATCTTGTAAACTAAATACCTAGTTTGAAGTTAAGGTTTAAAGGACGAAGCTTTTGAGTGTTTAAGTAGCAAGAACACGAAACAAATAAGATGAACCAAGAATCTTAGTAGCAAATAAGCCAAGAAGCCGTGAGCTTATTAGCAAAAATAAGCCATGAAAATGAAAATAAGCCACGAAGTTTTGATCTTATAAGCACGAATCAAACACAAGAAGGTGTAGAACAAGTGCAGCAAGAAATAAGTGAGAAAAAGCAAACCAATAAGACAAAAAAAAATTATGAGACGTGAGCTTATATTGCAAAATAAGCCACGAAAATTTTGATTTAGAGCTTATTAAACCACGAAACAACCAATATCTACCCGAGGCTCTGATACCAAATGTCGGTTACCCAAGAATCACTTCACTTCATAATGATGAACAAGAAAATAAGCTAGGAGATGATAAGAATTGTAGAGAGAAAAACTAGAAAGAGAAAGTAGGGAGAGAATAAAAAATGGAGGTTGATTTACTTGTACAAACACAAATGAGACCAACAACCCTCTCTCCACACATGGAGAGGGGTTTATATAAACACCAGATGTGATCGACCCTTAAAAGGCTTAAGTGGCCAAGGTGTTTGAAATGGTTAGGCTTTCGGTTTACTTGGGCTTTCGCCCGATACACATGACCGATTACTTACATATAAGGAGCTCTGTTATCCCGTCTAAGTCCTAATATCAATGTCTATTAATTAATGACCAGAAGAACCTAAATATATGAATTAATGAACGAACTTGGCCATTGTTGACTCAATAATTGAGGCTAACTACAAACAATGGACAACACTCTTTAAATAGAAAAATGAGTCATTATTTGAAGGGGGAGAAAGTTTCATCAAATAACTTTTAAGAACGGACTTTCAAAATAAGTCAACGGAATAAAATGATAAAGTTTTTGATAATTGGACGGGATAACAAATTAAAGGGTGAGTTAAATTTTAATTAACTAACAAGGGATTTAGATGTCATTTGTTTCAAACTTTAGGGACTTATTTGCACGTTGAGACTTAGTGAATTCAGGCTTTAAACTACAGACGACCAATATTGCTAACACCTCATAGTTTGTAAAAGACTTAGGAATGCTTGGAAATACCTTCATATTTTAAAAACGCTTAAAGTTGATTCTCACGGAATAGTAGATTTAAAGTTATTAATTCTTGCTAGACACGATTTCAAGTATATGTGCGTACAAGGTTTTGTTGATTCCGAGGTATCAAAACCAGCAAGAGGGAAGGAGTAGATACACTAGAACGTACAACAAGTACACGTGATAAAGCCTATAGCCTTCTTTTGTTTTAGGCCATTCCGGGAAGATGAAATTCATAACATAGAGAAATAAAGTGTTTCAACTTGTTACTTCGGTTGCAACTATTTCAAAACCACATTAGGGGAAGAGATATCTTGTTATTTTTAGTATGCATCATTTGAGCTTTCAGGGGGAAGTGATGTGTGAAGAATTATTCAAGCATGAGAAGATATGTTTCTGATTCGATTAATGTTTCCCCAATCAGTTAATCACTAAGCTTATTTTTGAAGGAGTAGAATTAGTTGACAATAGAGGTACACATAGGTTCGATAAGTATGATGATTCCTTAAGTTAGTTTTGGGGTATAGTAATCTGTGCATAACTAAATGGGTACTATCCTGGTACTTAGTGTTGACTTTGGTGTTATCATTTCGGCTATTTAGAGGAAGTAATTGTCTACATCCAAGACTTAGTTGAGATTGGTGTAACAATTTATATCATCACTATCGTGTAAGGAGAAATGCAGACATCCATGACTTAATTGACTTTGGTGTTACAGTTTCGAATTAATTGTATACTTCGGATATTTGGGCTTTATACATCAAGTCTTCTTAATGCGGCTTACAAGAAATCTTTGAATCTACTCAATAAAGGATTGCTGGTTCGGGGGAAAGCCAAGACAACTTCCAAAAAGAAATTATCGAGACGGACTACAGATTACTGATACGGACAAAATGACTTTGTCATTTTCGGTTTCAACATTTTCAAGTCCTGTCTCATACATAATCTTGTGAATATATTAATGTGTAGTGTTAGACTAAAAATGCGTATATAGTGCTTGAGTAAGAATTTTCAAGAATTTCTTAGTAAATTCAAAAAATTTCAAATCAACATACTCAAACACCATATAATACCCTAAAAATTGAGGGGGGCATTAAAATGTTCCCAATAAGGCTTATCATATGTAATCTGAACATTTTTTCCCCAAATAATTTTTATATATACTTTAATCAATTGATATCCAAAATATCAATAAATTTAACATTTTTTTATAAGGGGAGAAAATGTGATTAATATATATATAACTTGTATAATGTGATCTTAAAGACTCATGTATGAACTCCTTCCTCGTATGTACTAAATGTTTTGGTTTTTATCAAAGTACCTTGATCGATGTTTTCAAATAGTTTTAAGGTTGTGAACAATACCAAAAGACGCAACCATGTATTTTAATGTAATTTAGATTATAAAGGTGGTTGGGGTATAGGCTTCGTTTCCTACGATCCAGCCAGAACCAAAGAGGATCTCTACCCCAATGACATTTTATTACTGGTAGAATAGGAAGTCTATAGGTATGATAAAAAAGGATAGAAAAAAGGAAAAATGCGACTAAGGACAGAGCTAACACTAGATAACAAACCTCAACAAGGTGTCAGTGATGAAGTCTTGATAAGCATTGAAGGGGTTGAAGAATGAAAAAGAAAAGTTAAGATAAAGGGTAAAAAGAAAGAAGCCCTCTTTACATTTAGGGAGAAACCGGCTCAATACATATGCTATCAGAAACAATAAGTTGTTGTCTGGTATTGAAGATAGTCATCATGGACCCAGTGATGCAATGCACAACCCTCTGTAGCCACTCAAGGTCTCTTAAAAGACTCTTGTTTCATTTCTCACAGAGATTACACGCATTTCTATCGACTTTCTCACTCCGAGTTAGTTGGTATTGAAAAGGTGGCAGTTCGCTCCAGCCTCCGATTACTAAAACTAAAAGTGCACTATCGAGTCTAAAGCCAAAATAGATCATCCATAAATCTTACTAGGACACAATTCCAATATATTTGTTGCTCACACACTGTGAAAACAAGTAATATCTTAAGAGTCCTACGCATAATCGTGTGATATTTGTCCCCCCCCCCCCAGATAACTTAGGAGTGATACATAGTCGTCACAATGTCGATGGAAATCCTTCCGAGCCAATCTCAAACAAGCTCTTAGGGTAGGTGACTGTGAGATCCTATATGCGGATCAAACCTTATGACACTAATGGATAAAGCTTTATCCAGACTAAGAATTGAACGATTGATGAATTTTTGAAATGCATAAAACTCTCGTTGTGGTACGTAAAATCCATTTTAGCAAGTGACAAGTCGAATTGAATTTGTCAAAATCAATATTCTTGATGCAATCAGGTAAGTACTTTTTCTAACTGTTCACTCATACCGTGTGTCTTACTTTGAGACACTACCAGTAATGAAGAACGGCTAGTGCATGGCTGCGAAACCCTACCAAGGATAATCCTAGGAATTACTAAACCTAATCACAAGCAGTATTTTCTACTGATTAATAGGTGAACTGTAGTGGGGGGGTTATTGTAACCATATTTGACGAAGTTGCACAAAGACCATCTGATGACGTAACCCCTCAACTCCTTCTCGGAGGGCCTCCCTATCCCGTAGGCTCAAATAGGGATCTTTTCCCGCAGATTATGCATGAAACCTCGAATATTTCAATAGGGCGTAAAATCAATCTTCGGCGGGATGGTTACCAGTATGGGAATCCGCCACGCTAAGGAACCTACATAACCCTTCGCAGGGAGGTCGTCTACAAAACTAGGGCAAAGGTTTGTTAACATCACAAACCCACGTTCTCTCCCTCACCTATCACCATAAGTCTTCGTTCTCGCCAAAGGTAGAGTTCATGTACGGCAATTCCCTGGAATCCACACACCCTTTAAACCATGGGACTAACCCCCCACGTTCACTGGTATTTGTGATAAGCCTCGCCTCATCCTATTTTCACACGTATAAATAGATGGCAAGGTCTCCAGGTATGGCTCAGACTCTCATACGTACTTATCTACTTTACATACGCTTATTACCCTCAAAAAGCACGATAGCTTATTCCTCACGCTGGGATTGATTGGGGCAGGGACAAAAAACCGGCCCTGGCACTTTACACTTAACGTTAGTGTTTTTCATTTGTGTTGTCAGCAGGCTTACTAGAGACTTGCAATTCAACAATCACTAAAGAACACTTTATGATCCCTATCGAAGTCTCAAGGCCTGATTGTGCCCATAATTTTCACAACCCAGTGGGCGCCGATCCTTAGGGGACGACGCTACGATTAGTCCCGTATAAACCATGTCAAATAACCTCCAAACCACTTTACCTATTTTTCTGGCATGACAAACGAAAGAGAAATCACACCACCAGCGGGTTTCTCAACGAAAATGTTATCACCAGTGAATTACCACCCATAACCACCACCTATATTTTTCCTCCACGACAACCTGTAAACGCGCCACTATACCTATCAGCGCTTCCACCGTTAGCCAATTCCAAATCCAATATTAGGCCCCACTTTATCATAGAAGCCAACTATGAAAATCCTTGAAGTCCATCTTAAGTGGAACGGCAAGGCAGATACGTAACGAAGCCTCCCGTACTGAACCTGTGATATTTTAGTGAGAGTATGACGAAGAGCTGGAAATGGAAGCCAGACCTGAGCAAAACAGAGAAACACTCCACCTCTTCGCATGAGAGTCTCACTAGGGTTCGTAGTCGTAAAAGGAAAAGGGGTGGTAGGGTTGGAAGAATCCCAAAACAGGAAGGGGTGCAGGATAAAAAGGATGTCAAAGGCGTGGGCCTTCGTAGCTTAAAGCAAGGGAGAAATGAATAGCCAAGGAAAGTGTTCTTCCTCCACTTCTGCCGCACATCTAGTAAGAAGCTAGAATTGGCCATGCTCTACAATCGCCTCTTTGACCGTTCGTATAACGAGGGCCATCAGGCTTCGATTAACATATGGAAATCTAACTCCCCCTAACTGTACGTATCACCTCTCCGATAATCTTAAACAGTTCAACCTATGTATTATTCCGATCCTCCCAATGATCCGCCTGTTCATGTTAACTCTTACTCCTAACCATTTATGGGTATTGTCAATGGGAAAGCTTCGAATTACCCTCCTCAGGCTCAAAATGGTAACCCCTCTTTCGGGGGAACCTACGCCCATCACCCACAAGGAGGATATGTACCCCAGACCCTTACAAATAGCAATATTCCTCTGAATAATGGGTTCGTATGACGTCTAAACACCGACTCCCTCAGAATAGCCATCCTTATATGCATAATCCATGTTCGCCTCATGCCAAATGTTAGCCTGCATACCCAAGGACCCCGTGGCCTTTTCAAGCGAAGACCCGACAGGTTTTCCGTAACTAATCCCTTCGTCTACCCCCCCGCTGGATTAGATTACGCCTCATCCCGGACAGGGATTAAAAATGCCTTCCCATATCGGCTCTTACATGGAAATGGAGGAATCTCGATAATTATTACACACCTTTTTCGAGACGGGCTATATGCACAGGGATCAAAAATAGGTAATGCCCAGTAGTTGTTATATGTTCACATATACCCTCAAAGATTCTGCCCAGATATGGTGGAATAGTCAGAAAGCATGTAGTATTCTCAATTATGAAGATTTAAAGGCAAAGTTTTGGTTACACTTCAGTCAGCAAAAGAAGTTCACAAAAATGCACCTGATAGTACACAATATAAAGCAAAGAGAGGGTGAGAGCACCAAGGCCTTCGCCACCAGATATACAGACGATACTTGCATATTTTGGGTCTACACGAAGATCAATGTATCTATGGTTTTGTTCACGGATTGAGAACAAGAAACTTAGTAGAATTCCTCTCCACAAACCTTCCCTCTACTTACAAAGGTTTGATGGAGAAGACTTATACATGGATCGAAGCGAAAGATGTGCAACTAATGGAACTCTGAATGATCAAAGGGAAAATTTTGAAAGGTTTAAAAAGAACCATCTGGGACATACAAATGAGGGTAGAGAAGCAAGTAGAAGGTTCTCCTCTCTGCCCTTATCGAGGACCTAATCACGGGTTACTCTTTAGCTTGTCCAAAAGAAATTCTAGCCACGG
Organism: Tanacetum coccineum; assembly: GCA_026074375.1. Classification (NCBI taxonomy): domain Eukaryota; kingdom Viridiplantae; phylum Streptophyta; class Magnoliopsida; order Asterales; family Asteraceae; genus Tanacetum; species Tanacetum coccineum. The sequence continues at coordinate 79,254 of BQNB010000595.1, read as the reverse complement.
AAAAGGTAGCAAAGACTTTCGAGCAACCTCCCTGGATGTTTAGAAATAGACAATCTCGAGACATGACCAAGTACTGCCATTTCCACGAAGATCGTGGGCACGACACTAATGATTTCTGTCACGTAAAATAAACTAGATTGAGGAACCGTAAAATCAGGGCAATCTTTCCCCACCCTTTTGTGAAGGGGAATAAAAAAGTGAAGAACGAACTCCCCGACACACCCAACGGGAAAATGAGAAGAAGGAGGACAAGGGAACTGTACTCAGTGGAAGCCCCCATCTCTCATGATAAGTCGAGGAGGAACCTTGCACAAGAAGTAACACATTGGAGGGCCCCACCTCCGAATGCAGGGGACAATAACATTCCCCTCCTGTTGGCAAGGAACTATAGATTCCTCGGCAACGCAGTAATAATAAACGAGCTACACGGGGTTGGAACGGCGGTTGGATTGGATCTTTTTAGACGAATATGAGTGAGATTTGTGAGAAAATATCCAAACTCGGTAACAGTAGACAAATTCGGTAACACTATTCACGAACAACAAGTAATCTGAAAACGAATACCCTTCTCGAATAGTACACTATCAAACTCGGAAATCTTCAAATAATAAACTCGGTAAACTGCAAACTACTCAAATTCGGTAACACTATTCACTATAAACTCAATAAGCCTAAATTGTTAAAATCCAACAGTTATGAATATTTAATAACCACAAATTCGATGAAACCGAATTTTATGATGACTAAATAATCCAAGTGTTCTAAAAACTCAAATTCGATGAAACCTAATTTGATTGCCGAGTTTAGTAAATCTTGAAAAACTGATTTTTAACACTTCAAAACACGATAAAACCGTAAAATAAAAGTGTAAAATGACTTGTAAAGCTTATTACCGAGTTTATACTTAGTAAAATTCCCTATATCACAAATCTGATGGAACCAAATTTGTGAACTTAACAAACTCGATAAAACAGAGTTTAATACTGAATTCCTAATAAACGATTTTTGATAAAACCAAAAGATCGAATATATCTATTACACTGATATTTCGTACTGAAATTGCTAAATTTACAAGAAAAAGTCTCCCGAAACTCAAAACCACTCTACCGAGAATGCAAAGCTTCAACCGAAAATCAAAACTACACTTTCGAGAATGAAATAAACACTTCCGAGAACACAATAACGTCTAAAAACTCGAAATCACAGCCAAAATCAATCTCTCAATAGCACCAACCGAATTCATAAATCATCACTTCTTGATTCTCGATCGAACAAAATCACGCACAAATCAAGCACTCTACTTCTCTATTGGCGATTGATACCACTTGATAGGTCACTTGAATCTTGAATCAATCATATCAACATGTAAGATTAGAGAGAATGAGGGCAAGTAAAGGGAAAAATTCAAATCTTATTATGGAGGGAAAATAAGAGTTAATTACAAGAGCATCACCCTCTAATGAAGATTAGAGGGTTATTTATAGCCAATGGGAGGGAGGCTTCCCTTCCTTATTTTCCTAACTTGTCAATACTAGTCCCTAGACTTTGGTTATTATGCTATTTCTTACTTAAAGCATAATAAACCTTATTACAAGCTATATTAAACTAAACAAAATAAAGTCTAATAACAAAATATAATAAAACCACATAATCGACACTTTTCCATAAACCTAACAATCTCCCCCTAAGGGTCGATTATTCTGGGCGTTCCCTCCTTGGTCCAAGTGGTCTTCCATTCACGTACATCTCCCATCTTCTCATTTGATCTCGATAATTCAATCGAACTTCAATCTCTTCTTCAAACAACTTAAGAAACTCAACTTCATCATTTGTGAGTTCTTTTTGCACATAGCCATACTTGACATCATTATAATAACTCTTTAGTCCTTCAAGCGTTCTTCTCAGTGTTGCATCACAAAACTTATGTATCTCTGAATGTCTCATCACCCTTTTCTCTTTCTTGCTATTAGTGTAAATGATTCCATGTACGGGCTCATAGACAATAGAAAACACATCATATTCTTCAATTCCTGGGAATGTAATTGTTGGTGCAGTGAGATTAATCTTCTGTTGATAGCTTTCGATTCCAAGTTGAAAATCGTGCACTCTTTCCCATATCACTGAACTCCTGATGAACACTGATAGAGACCATAGCAATCCTGTATTAGCATAATCAGGTACCTTGTTATTCACGATCAGCAGATACATGTCTTCAATGTCATTCTTATTGAGGTTCTTGTAATCTGGCTCGGTTATTGACACTATGCAATCATTAGCTCTTCTTGCCACAATCTCTGTGATAAACTTATGTTCATGACCCAATTCCCAGTATGTCTTGATGACTTGAACGATCTTAGAGTTTGAATAGATCTCTTCCTTCGGTCTTCCAGGTTCTTTCTGTCTCCTTATGTAGAAGATCTTCGCATGAGGATTCTTCCAGTTTTCAACACCATATCTTGCATAAGGATTAAACTTCTTTATACACTTATTAACCCATCTGGAAGTCCGTTCTTCAATATCATCATCATTGAAGACAATTGCTGGAAATTTATGAAGTGACAAAACGATCTTCTCAGGACCTGAATTTCCTTTCTTCAAGTACAAAAGGTCTTGATTGATCAGAGATAGTGCTGGAGCTTCAGGATCTCTTTGACAGCTTTGAACTAATGGTGTGATCTTTCGTGGATGCGGAGAGACAAGAATTTCCTTTCTGCTTTCCCAAACAATGTCACTTTGCAAGAAATTCTTCATCTGATCAATGTGATACTGATGTTCATCTCCTGAAGTACATCTTTGTCTTAGCATCTCATCCGCCATCTTCTTCAACTTAGCTTCATCAATTGTCAAAGATATCTCTTCCATGATGTCTTGTGTTACTTGCTTAGTTGGAATCTCATCATCATCAGAAGCATAAGAATCAGTCCAGAAATCAAATTCATCATCTTGTTCTTGATTACCTGAAGTAGAAGGACCTGGTTCCTCTACATTAACTTGTCCAGACGATGACTCTCCAGATACATATGCTTCATACTCCGATGTCTTCTGCCTTTTTGCACTATTCTCCCCCTCAGGATGAGCATCATCATGAGGATCGTCCTGATCTCTTGTGCGAACGGCAGAAGGTCTACAAGCAGTATGTGGTACCTGAGTCTTCTCAAACTTCATCTGGAGAGCCAACCAGATTGCTATGTCTTGTTGTTGTAACAGAGGATCAGCCTTCATAGCAAGGTACAATTGATGTTGTTGTTCTGGAACAGAGGATGATTGAACTTGTGCCGGATGAACATGAAGAATATGACCCGACATATAACTGCGTACAGATGCATCAACTAAAGAAGGAATAGCATTGTCAATTGCATTTTGAATCTGTGATGATATATGTGCCTGCATACGCCCACGTTCTTGCAAGATAGCTTTAGAGATTAATCTTTCCGTCTCTTCTTTAGTCGTTTTCCTTTCCAGAATCAACCCTTCCGCAAGATACACAGGAACTTGATCTCGAACTTGCGCAGGAACTTCCTTCTTAACTTGCTCCGTTACTTTCTCTTTCACCAACGAGGGTAGCGTTTCCATCATGACATCATGAAGATTATCAGCAAGTTGATCACTTGATGTCCGTGGCATGAACCTTTTCTTGAGATGTGCAAATAAGTAACCATATCGTCCCTGTAATTCATGAAAGAAACTCTTGTATCTTTTGAATCGATTGGGTTTTGCCTTGATCAATGATAGAAGACGATTGGTTTTTGTTAACTTTGGTTCAGATGAACCTGATGATGGTGTAGGATGAGTAACCGTCAATTCCTGGAGTTTCTCGGTATCCGAAGATACGAGAGTAGAGAGATTCCTAGGTGATCTAGTTGGTGAGGGAATTGGTGAAATCCTAGTCTCCTCTACATTCTTCCCTTTCACCCTTCTCCTTAATTCAAACACTTCATCAGTTATTTCATCTTCTTCATCATCAACATTTACAGGTGTAACAATATTAGTAACATCTACCATTGAAGTATCTTTATCTGGTTCCACCTCTTTTTCCTGAACAATCTCCACCTCCGAACTTTCCTTATCACTCTTGGGCTCTAACCTAGTGCCGGGAATAGATGTGTCATCATGCCTAGGGGGTGAACTATCATCAACATTATCATGATTTTCAACAAGCTTCTCAATCTCCTCAGCTGCCAAGTGCTCGTATACCAGTGCCACATTTTCTCTTGCTTCTTGTTCTTCATGACTTTTGTGCTCAGCAAGACTTACTTGAATCGTATCTTGTAAAATCATCTCATTAGTTTTTTCTGTTGTTGGCACTGGAACAGGTGGTGTTAGTCGTGCAGATTGCCTTGACGGTAATCGAAAACGGATCATAGTTGATCGTTTTAGAACACTTGACTCAGCTGGCTCCGTAGCAGGGTTAGGTGACCTAGGGGTGCTAGTTGTCCTATGCGTTCCCTGGGTAGACTCAGTCGGCTGTGACTTGTTTCTTTGCCAAAATTATTTGTCAGATTTTGAGCACACTAGAAATTGATCGTTTTGTTTTTCACAGACATTCACACAATTACAATCATCAAGCAACAACATTATTACATATACAAAACACTTTCACAAAACCACAAACAATTAAACTGTTTTTAACCATTAACCTTTACTAAATTTTGACTTTTGTTGACTACCGATTTTGACCAGTTGACCTTACCGATTTTCACAATTAACCTGTGCACAAAGAAGTAAACTCGGTAAAATAACAGATTCGGTAATGTTTTGTGCTATATCACTCACAGAAGTAACACAAAGGTGTCACATCATGGATTGCCACGCTGGCAATCCGTGTGACAAAAATCTAATCCAACGGCTCTAAATGATGATCCAATGATTGGAGGGATTGAAAGGACAAGATGATTGGGAGCGTGTAACAAACCTGCACCTGGAAGCTTCTTATTCGGGCTATAAATAAACCTTCACTCTCACACACAAAAGTACCTTTTTCTTTCTAGCTTAGCTTTAGCTTTTAGTTTTTAGCTTATGTAATTTTCATTTTAAATGTAATTTTCCTTAAGTAAACTTTTGTAATTTCCCTTTTAAAGAGTATTGTAATCAAGTTTTTAGTGAATGAAATGGGGTTTTACATTGAAATAATACTTGATTAGCTACTTAATTTCTCCCAAATTAAGTTTGTTACTGTTACATAAGCTCTAAAGCTACTATAAGCTTCAAAACTAGCTCTCTAGTCCCTATAAGCTTAGGTTTGAGTTTAATTAGTCCTTTATCCTATTAAACTTAAAAATCTGTATAAAGTCCTTTGCTTAATGGATTTGGACTTTTAGAAAAGAGATGCTATAATGGAAGAGCTTACAAGGACTTTTACTAGCACTTATCATTGATAAGCTAGAGTATGTTGTTAAGCTACTTTGGCACTTGATCCTTTGTTTAGCTATAAGGGTATAATAGTAAGTCCTCTTTTATTTTTCCTTTTTTTAAAATTACTTTGTTTAGTTTTGCTTATTTTTCTTATCTAGTGGCTTAATTGTGCTTATCTCAATCTATTTGTGCTTATTGATCATCTGTTTTTAGTTAATATAGCTTAGATCTTAGTTTTGTTTAAATTGTCATAAAATCATAAAAACCAAAAATATTAGCTTAATTAGTATAGCTTATTTTTTCATTGTCTGGTTATTAAGTCTTGAGCCCTTAATTGAAATTTCATTTGCTTAATTGAATGTCATGTATGTTAAAGTAGTGTTTGGATTAGCTGAGTTTGACCTCAAAAAGTCAAAGGAAATTGATGATGACTTTTGAATCAGTTAAGTAATCATATAAAATCATTTTGTGAAGTGAAATCATAGATTAATTTTCAACTTTGAAAAAGTTTTAGTGAAAACTATTGGATTTTGCACCAGGGGAGGTTATTGCTTTAAGCTAGCTAGTTAGTTTTTGATCCAAGCTTGTCTAAGCTTGGAATTTGGTTGCTAAGTGATAAGACACACTCAATTAGAGTGTGTATTGCAAGCTAGACCTATTTGTTCACTTGCAAATTTGGTTTTGCCTATTTACCAAGTGCATCAGATAGGGACTATTGCAGTTCCTAACTGCAGTTCTTTTTAATCACATTCAAGTTAGCTTAAGTAGCTTTTAGCCTTTAAAATTCAATAGGCTTTTAGTTTACATACTAGTAATTTAGGTTTAAAACTTATTTTAAATTTCTAGCTTGTTTACTAGAGTAAATTAGCTTTTAAATTTCATAAAAATTCTTAAAAAACCAAAAACAGTAGTAAGTCATTTTTAGCTTCTAACTTTAGAATTTTAGCTTATAGGTTTAGTTTTTATGAATTAAATTTATAGCTTATATGTTGATTGTTAAGTTTTCATAAGCTCAGGTGCTGTAGTGGCTTATTGTGCATTTTAGCTTATTTAGATTTTGAGTTTTTAGTGTTTGTTTCTGAGTTTGACTTTTAGGACCTTAATTTCAATAGGCTTTTAGTTTAGTTAGGTTAATCAGCTTATTAGACTTAGCTTCTACATATTACAAGCTTTCTAGAATAGTTTTTGGTTTTGAAAATAGTTAATTTGTGCTGTGTGCAAGCAAATTGTGTGACCATAGGTTGTAGTTTTCAAAAGCCCACTTTCTGTAAACAGCCTATTTCACAAGCTCTTTTTAATAAGTTCTAGTTGTTTTAAGCTCTTTTAAAAAGCATTTTCTAGTAGGATTTAAGCCAAGTGTTTAGGAAAACCAAGTCTCACTTCATAGGATGCTTATTTGCTAGCTTAATTTTAAGCTCAAAGTGTCTTTAAAGACTGCTTGGTAATTGATTTTAAGACTAGGCTTATTTAGTTTTCTAGCTTATTATTTGCTTATTTTTAGTTCTAATTAGCTCATTAGTTTAGGTTTAGCTTATTATAGCTTATTTAGTCTTAAATTTTAGCTTATTAAGGTTTCTAGCTTATTTAGTTTAAGAAAAAGCAAAAAAAGTTAGCTAAGTAGTATCTGTTAAGTTTTCAGTTATTTTCTAGCTTATTTAGAGCTTTTCATAAAAAGTTGCTTTAATTAAAATGCTTATTTTTAGGTGCTTAACAACTTTGCTTTTATAAGTTTTTGAAAATAAAAAAAAGGGAAAGTGGAAGTCGGGGGTGAGCAAGACTCGAACCCCCGACCTCAACACTCTCAACCTTTATAACACACACACAACCACTGCGCCCTTGGGTCTTTTTCGTTATAAACATGCACACTTTATCTTTTATACACGTTTTCCCTTATAAGCCTAATAAGCTGTTTCAGCTTATTTCGGGGCTTATTTGATAAGCTGTGTTTATAAGCTTATTTTTCCTAGGTTTTAAGTAGTATAAGCTATTTTTTGTAATTTTTCTAGAATTTTTATAGTTCGTTTAGTATTTTTAAACATTTATTTTCATTAAAAACTTTAAAAAATCATAAAAAATAGAAAAATAATCAAAAAAATATAAATCTTTTTTAGAAAATTTTCTTTTATCACAAAGTTTTTAGTAAAATTGATTTTGTTTTCGTAGGGTCTAATTTGCAAAATTTCGATTTTTAAAGAACGGGATTCGTCCACGTTTTCGTTTTTCGTGTTTTAACGCTTATTTCAACTCCGTTTTTGTTCTAGTTTTCTTTAAACTTACTTTTTAGTCAAATAGAGTCCATTTAAAAAGAAAAAATTTAAGTTAGGTTTATTTTTAGAAATTTAGGGTTTTTGACCTCCGTTTAGGGGTCCCGTTTTGCGTTTTTAGTTAAATTTTGATTTCCCGTTATTTGTATTCATGCTTAATTGTTAGAATTTGTTAATTTTAATTTTTAAAAGTAGATAATCAAATCAACCCTTATTTACAATTCAAATCATTGTCCGAACATCAAACGTGGTTTTAATTTCACAAGTCGTTGGGGGATAACGACCCGGGGATCATACTTCCCGGTTTATATACGTATTATATTATATATTTTTGTGAAGATTTTCCTTTTCACCTTTGTCCTCAAGGGTAAATTGGTAATTTTCCATCATATTATATATTTAATTATTACGTATATATAGATTCTGACGAATCATCAGGAAAGATAGTCATATAATGACTGATGATGATCTTCGTAAATCGTGGGTATGGGATCGAAGTGGCAGGATGATGAAGCGAATAGTAAATGCCTTCCCACATTAACTCCGCATAATCCACATGAATGTTATTGACAAAGCAGTATAACATTTGCATTATCTGCAACGGCGGTTGGTCCCATCCCGTAACTCGTGTAGTCAAGCACTTGGAGAATATCTTGCATAACGTCTGCCAAGGCTGTAGAAGACCAGATATCTTGAAATTAGAAACAGTCTTGAGATCCATTGTAAATCCCAACACTTGTTTGTAAAATGGAACCATATCAGAGAATGATGGTGGTTGCTCAAACGAAGCATGATTGTTATCATTTGCTTGTGGAAGATGAAAGATTGTTCTGAAGTCATCCAGAGTAAGTGTAAGCTCTTTTCTATCCAGCAAGAACTTGAGTCGATGCTTTGATCCGTCTTCTTTCAAAGTATGCCAGAACTGTGCCATATAAATCCAAGGTACAGATGCTGAAGCTGCAATGCTGAATCGTAACGGATGATTCTTAATAATATTCATCAGAATCTTGCTCTCTGATGGACATTGCACATTCTCCAAGTCAACCTTCTTATTTGCATCCATAAGGTCATATCGCTTGTTTGGAGGACACAGTTCATCTGGATGAACATCAGCTGCATGTTGTTGTTGTGCCATGATGATAACTGAATGAATACAATTGAGGTGTTAGGAAACAAATAATTCTTTTGACATTTTTGTCTTTTTCCTCTCTGTCTGTTTTTATATGTTCTGGCAATTCTTTTTGAACATATTTTTGATCAGTTTTTTCTCATGTGCTCGTTCTTTCTTTTTCTAGCACATGTCATACTCTTTATTCGAATTATTCTTTTTATTTACCATTTTTGTGTGTTCAGGCATTTCTTTTTCGAACACACTTTTGATTTGCTTTTTCACGTATGGATTTAGCTCTCTCTTTATGTTTTTAGAATATCCTCACTAGAAATTCTTTGTGACATGATACTCTCTCAAGAAGGATGAAGATTTCTCTTTTGATTTGAATCAAGACACAATTATAAAAAATTCAAGAGAAATCCTTCAACTTCTTAAAATTCTTTTAAGAAAGAGTATCATTTTGACACAATAACAGATTTTGAGAACTTTTTCAAAAATCATGTGACAAAACTTTTCATGATGTTGATAATATTGAATAATGTAATCACAAACCCATAACTGAATGGACACTAAGTCACTCACTCCTCATTATGTTCATTGCAGAAAACAGCCGTTGCCGGACATGACTTAGTCCACTTAAACAATTACGAATAGACATATATGATCCATAACATAGATTTCATGAAAACTTGTATCTTTGCCAAAATTATTTGTCAGATTTTCAGCACACTAGAAACTGATCGTTTTGTTTTTCACATACATTCACACAATAAGCATTACAATCATGAAGCAACAACATTATTACATATACAAAACACTTTCACAAAACCACAAACAATTAAACTGATTTTCACCATTAACCTTTACTGAGTTTTGACTTTTATTGACTACCGAGTTTGACCAGTTGACCTTACCGATTTTGACAATTAGACTTTTTACTGAGTTTCAAAAATAATGACTTTTGTTACCATAAACTCAATATCATCTAAGTGTTTAAATCATTGACAGATTATAACCTGTGCACAAAGAACTAAACTCGGTAAAATAACAGATTCGGTAATGTACTACCAGTGTTGAAAGCCAATGGACGCACTAAAGTATGCTGAATCTGTGTAGCTTCATGGTGAGTAATGAGTTCTAAGTACTCTGTGTGTTGTTTGAGGGACGCTGGAAGGTATGTCATGGAATCACTCGGTTATGGTGTGACGATTGCACTGATCATGTGAGATACACTCTCCTTGAAACCTCGTTGTGATGTTTGAGCGTGATGGCAACTCGGTAATCCCAAATTTACTCAAAAAAACACCTAAGACGTAAGAGATGCTCTTGTTCGCGAGTGAGGGTGTGTTGTGTGCTAGTTGATTTGGATTGTGAATTCATATCGTTGTAATGAAAACTGTAGATAAGCGTAAAACAGATTTCTACTCAAACTCAGTAAACGGATTTGGTAAAGAAAGACAAAGAAAAATGAAAATTAATAATAATTTTATAGCACCGAAAAACAGTTTGGAAAATTGAACATTTTCGTCCCTGTAGTTAACTTTTACGGAACTCGGTGAAAAAACTGTCACCATTCAGTCCCTGGGACTTCAGGATTCTACAAAAAACTCTTAAAATTTAACATTCAGTTCCTTGTACTTTAGCTTTTCTATTTTTTGTTTGTGAATTTGACATAAAAACATCTCCCTTAAACAATTGAATTCTTTTCAAACTCCCCCTTTGAAAATAACAAGTATGTAATATTCATAGTCACAAAAAATGAAAAATTGTTATTTTTGTCAACTAAAACTCACACCTCGAAAAATTTAACATTTCTCAAATTTGTCATCATGAGGGTTTATTCTCAGGAAAGCATGTTTGTGAATGAAAAATTGTAAGATCTCCCCTTGGATCAAATGATCCTTAATTTTGCGAATGTATAAGGTTTTTATATAGAACTTGGAATCATGAACCAAAAAGATTGTAATTGTGTATTTTTTAATACATTTTCCAACTTTTTCTTTTGTTTTTTGAAATATGTATGTTCATGATTGTGATGTAGGATCTATTCCACGAAGATACTTTGTCAGACTTTCCAACCTTGAGTTGGAGTAATCATCTCGTACTACATGCGAGGAACTAGGATACCTCAAAGCGTTCTGTGGAAGCGCCTGTTAGTAAATAGGATCCGCTAGGTGTATTCTGTTACTGACAAAGTAACTATTACAGTATCCCTACCTCAACGGTGTTCTTTAATTGTAATGATACTATGAATTATGTGCCAGTTATTGCAGGTACAAACTCTAATGATCTTGTAGGTACAGAAGAAAGTATTGATGCAGGTCATTCTAGAAAGGAGACATGATCTAGCCAAGACTACATATTAATGCCACTGTAGAAAGATGTTTCACTATTTGATTCTTCTTCAAAGAATGTTAGTAATGATGAACCACAATCTTCTAGTAATGCTGGAAAGAAGGATGATGAAGGTTTAAATAAAGAAAGTGGAATTGCTGATCAAAAGAAATCTGAAAACAGTACTCAAGGTGTTAATACAGCTGGGCTAAGTATTAATACTGAACCAAACATGTTTTCTTTAGGAGATAATGCTACACTTGAAGCCACACATACTGATTTCTTTAGTGATCAAACAGAAGTGGATATGAGCAACATTACTACTACATATCTAGTTCATTCTACTCCAAATACAAGAACCCAAAAAGATCATTCACTTGATCATGTGATTGGTGATGTACAGTCTGGTGTACTAACACGGAGAATGACAAAGACTACAAATGAATAAGGGTTTATTAGTGCTGTTTATGAAGGGAAATCTCATGAAAACCTTCATACTTGTCTGTTTGCTTATTTCCTATCCTAGGAAGAGCCTAAAAAGGTAATCCAAGCATTAAAAGATCCAAGTTAGATAGAAGATATGCAAGAAGAGCTTCTACAGTTCAAATTACAATAGGTTTGGACCTTGGTGGATTTACCACTTGGCAAAAGAGCCATTGGTACTAAATGGGTGTACAAGAACAAGAAAGATGAAAGAGGTATTGTAATTAGAAACAAGGCAAGACTAGTTGCACAAGGTTACACTCAAGAAGAGGGAATAGATTATGATGAGGTTTTTGCTCCAGTTGCTAGGATTGAAGCAATTAGGCTGTTCTTAGCCTATGCCTCATTCAAAGACTTTGTTCATTAAAAGAGTTAAAAGTGATATTCTACTAGTTCAAGTATATGTTGATGATATCATTTTTAGATCTACTAAAAAGATGTTATGCACTGAGTTTGAGAAATTGATGCACAAGAAGTTCTAGATGAGTTCTATAGGCGAGCTTACTTTCTTCTTAGGACTACAAGTGACACTGAAAGATGATGGGATTTTCATCAGTCAAGACAAGTATGTAGATGAAATTTTGAAGAAGTTTGGTTCTCAACTATGAAGATAGCAAGTACACCTATAAAGACTTCAAAGCCATTACTCAAGGATGCAGAAGCTGAAGATGTTGATGTTCATCTATATAGATCAATGATTGGCTCATTGATGTATTTAACATCTTCAAGGCCTGATATAATGTTTGTTGTATGTGCTTGTGCAAGATTTCAAGTCACACCTAAAGTTTCACATCTTTATGTTGTGAAAAGAATCTTTAGATACTTGAAAGGTCAACCTAAATTGGGCCTTTGGTATTCTAAGGATTCACCATTTGATTTGGAAGCTTATTCTGATAGTGACTATGCTGGTGCAAGTTTAGACAGGAAATCCACAACAGGAGGTTGTCAATTTCTTAGAAGCAGATTGATTTCATGGCAATGCAAGAAGCAAACTATAGTTGCCAACTCTACTACTGAAGCAGAGTATGTAGCTGCTGCTAGTTGCTGTGGACAAGTACTCTGGATTCAAAATAAAATGCTAGATTATGGTTACAACTTCATGAATACCAAGATTTTCATTGACAATGAAAGCACCATCTGCATAGTTAAGAATCTAGTGTTTCACTCAAAGACTAAGAAAATTGAGATTAGACATCTCTTTATCAGAGATTCAAATAAGAAGAAGCTTATTCAGATGATAAAGATTCACACAGATCAGAATATTGCAGATTTGCTCACAAAAGCATTTGATGTTGGCAGATTTCAATATCTGATTGCAAGTATTGGAATGCTTAACCTTTGATGTATTGTTTGAGGGGAGGTTAATTGCATTTATATGCAGCGGATTATGCACAAATGATGCTTGAAATGGAATGGAACAGCAACCAATGATGAAATACAAGTTAGTGTTGTTGGACTAACTTTCTACTGGTAAGTATAATTAGTGCTGCTAGTTATACTTAATACTGCTATGTTAATGCTGTTAGTTATACTTACTACTGTTTGTTATAATTAATATTGTGAGTATTGAGAGAAATTGGTGAGAATGAAAAACAGAAAGAGAGATGTGTGAAAATAAAAACAGACAGAGTGACTATGTGAGAAAAAGAAATGAGAGAAATTAGTGAGAATGAAAAACAGAAAGAGAGATGTGTGAAAATAAAAACAGACAGAGTGACTATGTGAGAAAAAGAAATGAGAGAAATTGGTGAGAATGAAAAACAGAAAGAGAGTTGTGTGAAATTAAAAACAGACAGAGTGATTTAGTAAGAAAAAGAATTGAGAGATACAGTGAGGATAAAAGCAGAAAGAGAGCTTGTGAGAATCAAAAATTGATGATGGAAATACTTTTTGGAACGAAATTGGAGTTAATGCTGGTGACTCAAAGTTAATGCTGTTAGGCATAAACTTACTACTGCTGGTTAAGTTAATGCTGCTAGGCATACACTTAATGCTGCCAGTCTTAGTTAATGTTGTTGAGGGTGATTTCATAAATACTTCGATTAAGGGTTTTAATCACTCATTTGATCGATTTTACACTTTTATATACTTTCTAATCATAAACCCTAACTCAATTTTATCATTTATCATCAAAACCCAACACAATGTCAAACCTAAAGTTCGCTGAAACTCATAATTTGGTTATGTTTCTGGAGAAACCCGAAGAAAGTAATGGGTTTGAGGGAATTATTGATTTTTTAAATGCAATTTCTATCAGATATGCGTTAACGGTGAATCCCACCATCTATACTTCATGCATTAAGCAGTTCTGGGCTACTGCTATGGCAAAGACTGTCAATGGGGAACTGCAGATACAAGCCCTAGTAGATGGGAAGAAGGTGATCGTCACTGAGACAAGTGTGAGAAAGAACTAGAAGAATGGGTATGAAATCTTACACAAAAGCTTACATTCTATAAAGCTTTCTTTTTACCTCAATGAAATTTCATATCCATACAATTCTGCAATGCCTTAGTGCTAAGACTACTGCTTGGAAAATTTAGTAGCACTATGGCCTTGCTATCATCTTCTTGCACAAGCAAAAATTTAAGCGTTTCCCAAGTACATTTTTGATAATACGGTGAAGAACTTAGAGGATGGAGTTAAATTTCTAATGTATCCACGTCACACCCCGCCAAGGCGAAAACACGAGACGTAACATCATGGATATCATCACAACACAATGGTGTCAACAATAGAGAATCCCTACATGCATAACTAAATATAAAAGACACGACGTGTCATGACAATTCCGAAAACAAAAGACCGGCATCTTGTATTAATAAAAAAGGAGTCTCATCAATAAAAAGACAAATGTTCTACAACCTATTGAAACCTAAGTAACATCAAGAATTCATGAAAAACAAATACGAAACAAAAATCAAAATGAGAACTTCTCTTCCATTCCAAGCCCTAAGGTCCTCTTCTACTAGCCACTAATTAATAACTTCAATCAATACCTTCCTAACGCTCACACTGAAAATGATGCTAAAACGACAACAACAATGGTATGTGAAGTCATAGGTTTTTACGACTCAATACAATTTGAAATCAATTACTGTGATTATAAAAAAAAACATGGCAGACAATTAAGCTGACAATCATACATGCTAACATGCATTCGTACCCAAACAAGCAACCACAAATGGGACGGAATGGTGTCCCCACGATCCATAACATGCAACATTAGTCATGGGAAGATGCTTTCTTTCTTTTTACTTCTTCTAACCCAACGTCCCTTTCTTGTCTTTTTTTAATTATTTTATTTATTTATATTATTATTTACATAATAACCTTCTAATTTTGACATTTCATAAAACCTTTATTTATTTTAGAAATCCTTTTAAATTAAAACTAGCTTAATTAATTACAAATTAAATTCATTTCTAAATATATTTTTCCTAACTTATCTATACTATATATAAAGCATTTCACTACAAATGCTTAAAACTTAAAAACTGAAAAATTTAATATTTAAAACTATCTATAAAGCATTTCACTACAAATGCTTAAAACTTAAAAATTGAAAATTTTAATGCTTATCAATTCTATTTTTGGAATCTCCTATATAAAAACGCATGACTGACTCATGATTAACTCATCTATGAAAACATTTTTAATACCTAGTTACCCATTTCAAATCAAATTCAAATCACCAAAGGGTTTGTAGACCCTATATAAAACAACCAACCTCCTTCACTTTTCATAAACATTCTAACTCCGCCAGATTCTTCACGACTGCCGATACCACAACACACCACCACTCGCTAGATTCTTCCACTAACTCGCCGGATTCTCATCAAACCTCAATCAGTCCCTACCACCACCATCGCCGCCCCACCACCACCGAGCAATTGGCTGCCTGCCCCACCACCGACAATCCATCCCTACCACCACGCCGAGGCCGAATTATTGGAGGTATTTTTGAGTAATATTTGGTATAGTAATATCGGCTATAGAGATTAGTGAAGGCGATGTGTTTGGGCTGATTTAGACGGTATATTGGATAGGTGATGACTATATTGTGAGTGATGTATTAGCAGCTGCATAGTGGTGTGGTGCCGAAGTGTGTGGTGTGTCGCCTTGGGTGGGGGGGGTTGGTGTGGGTTTGGTTGGGCGGACGGCATCGGTGCAGTATAGTAGCGATTTATTTAGCTGACTTCGGGGTTTATGAGCTTATAGATGTATAAGTCTTTGTCATTGACAGTTTTAGTAAATCCATATTTTCCTCCGGTAGAGGGACGTCCACCCTAGAATATTTCCTATGACTGCTATGCAGTAGTACCATGAGCTGAAGAGATCCAAAAACATTGAGAGTATCAGCCGCATCTCCCGCAAAAAGACACACAGCAAAATCATAGATATATCTATAATATCTAATCACCCGACATAATGTCCAAATGGGGGGGGCGGCACCTCTGGGTTATCGGGGGGGAACACACTCTGTGGAAAAAAAATAAAAAAAAAAAAAAAAAAAAAAATTAAAAAAAAAAAAAAAAAAAAAAAAAAAAAAAAAAAAATAAAAAAGAAAATCTGTTTGCCGCCACTCTCCGGATGGTTAGATATAGATTTTATTTTCAAGAAATTTTATTCATGTTTCGTTTAAACTTATAAAAAATAACAAAAATTCTTTTTATTTTAATAATTTCTTTTAGTTTTTTGAACCTTCATTAACGTTTTGCGTTTTTTCAGCCATCGAAGTTGTCGAATCTATTCGTCCGAGTTGTGGCTCGCCCGGAATTATTGACTAGCGGAATTATTGTCTGACCGAATCTGGACATATCTTGTCGGAATTTTTGTTGAACCGCTGCCTTCCGAAATACTCATGGTTCTTTTGAAAACATTTGTTATTATATTTTTGTATAAAATTTATTTGTAAATTTTGTTTGAATAATTGTTTTTTGCTTAAAAGTTTATTTATGAATTTTGTTACTTAAATTTTGTTGTAACTTCGTTATTAATTTATTGAATTTTCTTAATAATTTGTAGTTGGTTGTACATTTAAATTTATGTCTATATATGTCTTGAAGAACAGTATGTAATGACTTGTGTTCATTGAAATGGTAATAAAGTGTGACAAATTTGTATTTACTTGTTTTTATTATTTTTATTTTTATTTTTGGTATATTGTGTATATCATTAATATAAACAATGCATTTATTATATGATGTGAAACAGTAATATTGTTTTTGAAAGTTTTTAATACATATTACATTGATTAGTATGTAACAAAACATACCAAATATACCAATAAATGCATTGTTTTACTACTTTAATATCATACGCAAATAAATGCATGGTTTACTACTTAATGGATCCCATACCAAAATAAACCATTTTCTATAAAAAAAAAAAAAAAAAAAAAAGAGTGAAAAACTTAATTTATCTTAAAAAAACTAATTGAAAGATTCAAACAATAATATACATAGCTGAACATTGAAAATATGGTATAATTTACTTGTGGTTATTGAAATGGTAATAAAAGTGAGACAATTGTATTATTATTATGTGTTTCCTATTTTTTATTTTTTATTTTGTATAGTTGAGTATTGATCATTGAAGTAGTAAACAATGCATGTATTATGATTGAAAAATATATTGTTCTGAAAGTCTTTAACTACAAAAAAACACCATGAATTATCTCGTAACAGAATATCCCAAATCTCCAAAAAAAATTATTTTTACTACTTAATGATCAGACGAAAATAAAATGCATTGTATTTACCTACTTAATATCATACCAAAAAAACGCCTGTTTCTATGACTGAAAAACTTAATTTATCTTAAGAAACTATTGGAAAGTATTCATCAATAAAATACATAGCTGACGTTGAAAGATAGTTGTAGAAAGTTGACTTTTTGTTCATTGAAAAGTAATAAAGTGTGACAAATTGTATTAATTATGTTATCTATACTTTTATATTTTTATTGTATATATGTATGATCATAAAGTATGAAAACACTCATTAAAAATGAATGAAAACATATATTGGTTAATTGAAAGTCTTTAAATACAGAACACATGATTAGTACGTAACAGAATAACCAAAAAATACCAAAATAAATGCATTGTTTACTACATAATGATCCATACGAAAATAAATCTTGTTTAACTAACTTAATAACAGTACCAAAATAAACACCATGTTTCTATGAAGTGAAAAACGCAATTTATTCTTAAAAAGCTAATGAAAGTAATCAATCAAATAACATACATAGCTGGACGATTGCAAATATTGGTAGTAAAAAAAAAAAAAAGTTGACTTTGTTCATTGAAATAGTAATACAGTGTGACAAATTTGTATATAATATGATTCTATTTTTTTTATTTTTTATTTTGTATATTTGGTATGATCATCAAATAGTCAAACAATGCATTTATTAATGATTGAAAACATATATTGTTTGAAAGTCTTTAAATACAGAACACATGATTAGTACGTAACAGAATAAACCAAATGTTTTTTATTATAAACACCAAATAAATGCATTGTTTACTACTTAATAGACAAACGAAAATAAATGCATTGTTTACTATACTTAAATGATATACCAAAATAAACACATGATGTCTATGAGTGAAAACCTTAATTTATCCTTAAGAAACTATTAAAGTATTCAAACATAAAATACATAAGCTGGACGATTGAAGATATGGTAAGTAAAGTTGACTTTGTTCATGAAATAGTAATAAAATGAGTGACAGAATTTGTATTTTTATGTTTCTTTTTTTATTTTTTATTTGGAATATTTTGTATGATCATTAAGTAGTAAACAATGCATTTAAAATCATTGAAACATATATTGTTTTGAATAGTCATTAAATACAGAACACATTATTATACTAACATATATTGAAAACATATACCTGTCATATATATATGGAAGTAAGTTGACTTTTTTCATTGAAATGGTAATAAAAGTGTGACAAATTTGTGTTTATTATGTTATTTTTTTATTTTTTATTTTGGTATATTTGGTATGATCATTAAGTAGTAAACAATGCGTTTATTATGATTGAAACATATATTGTTTTGAAAGTCTTTAAATACAGAACACGTGATTAGTACGTAACATATATTGAAACATATATTGTCTTGAAATATATGATAGTTGACTTCTGTTCATTGAAATGGTAATAAAGTTTGACAAATTTGTATTTATTATGTTTTTATTTTTATTTATTTTTATTTTGGTATATTTTGTATGATCATTAAGTAGTAAACAATGCATTTATTATATGATTGAAACATATATTGTTTTGAAAGTTTTTAAATACAGAACACATGATTAGTACGTACCAAATATACCAAAATAAATGCATTGTTTACTACTTAATGATCATACGCAAATAAATGCATTGTTTACTACTTAATGATCATACCAAAATAAACGCATGTTTCTATGAGTGAAAAACTTTATTTATCTTAAGAAACAATTGAAAGTATTCATGACCATCCAAGTCGACATGGGGAAGCTTGATCATAAGCGGCAGTCCATCTAGAAGGTATATCATTTTTATAATGTTTATAATGTTTCGTTTACCTATTTACGGTATATGTTATAAACAACGCGTCAGTCAAAACGGCGGTGTTTAGTTTCTGTTTTTTAGTTAAAAAGGGTGTTTGGTTGTATTGTTTTCTCTCAAAATAGGTGTCCTTTTGGGGCTATTTGGTCTGTTGTTTTTTCAGTCAAAAACGGGTCTTCGATTGTTTTTTTTCCGTCAAAACAGGGGTGTTTGGTTGCTGATTTTCCAGTTAAAAAAAGGGCTGTCTTGGGGTTGTTGGATTGGTTATTTTGCTGCCAAAATGAGGTGTTTGGCTGCTGATTTTGCTGCAAAAATAATAGCAGAGAAATTGTATAATACGGAGTATAAGTTAAGTCGTTACTAGCGTTTGAATGCAGTTTATTATTCTATGCCATAATAGTGTTGTTTGTTATTGGTTGTCGTACTTTGCTACCCATCATTTGTATCAGCTCTTTTTTTATAATTTGACCTTCAAAATATGGTTTTTAACAGGAACATCTAATTGAATTATGTTACAGGTTGAGGGGTACTTTCCTGATGGTACAAAGATAATTACCGTAGATGATCAATATTAAGCGAAAATGGAAATTTGGAGCTACCTTTACATGGAACTTTTCTTCCAGGTAAGCAATATGTACATTCATCGTTAGCGATTCATATTACTTATCTTACAACTCATTTTTGTTTCTTAAAAAATGGAATAGGCTAGAGTATGCTATAAGTCAAAGGAGATCGTTGGATTCGTTTACCATAGATATACTGACCAATACATGCAAGATTACACAAATCTATCAATTTTTTAATTAGTTCACTTTATCTCATCTATCATTGTATGGGTAAAAGTAAGAATAGCTTATAAGTGAGGTTTTAAAATGGTCCAAAGAGGTCAATAGTCCTCTCAGGTGTACTCATAAAGCATAAATGTTTTCTAAATAATGTTATTCAAAATCTAGATTTTGGGTGAGTTTAGTTAATATATGCTCCTTTTTATATGTTTTATTTTTGTGCCTCGGAAACTTATACACTTGTTTACTACTTAATGATCATACGCAAATAAATGCATTGTTTACTACTTAATGATCATACCAAAATAAACACATGTTTCTATGAGTGAAAAACTTAATTTATCTTAAGAAACTATTGAAAGTATTCAATCAATAAAATACATAGCTGGACGATTGAAAGATATGGTAGTAAGTTGACTTTTGTTCATTGAAATGGTAATAAAGTGTGACAAATTTGTATTTATTATGTTTCTATTTTTTATTTTGGTATATTTGATATGATCATTAAGTAGTAAACAATGCATTTATTATCATTGAAACATATATTGTTTTGAAAGTCTTTAAATACAGAACACATGATTAGTACGTAACATATATTGAAACATATATTGTCTTGAAAGATATGGTAATAAGTTGACTTTTGTTCATTGAAATGGTAATAAAGTGTGATAAATTTGTGTTTATTATGTTTCTATTTTTTTATTTTTTATTTTGATATATTTGGTATGATCATTAAGTAGTAAACAATGCATTTATCATGATTGAAACATATATTGTTTTAAAGTTTTTAAGTACAGAAGAACACATGATTAGTAGGTAACATATATTGTCTTGAAAGATATGGTAGTAAGTTGAATTTTGTTCATTGAAATGGTAATAAAGTGTGATAAATTTGTATTTTTTATT
Source organism: Tanacetum coccineum (assembly GCA_026074375.1). Taxonomy (NCBI): domain Eukaryota; kingdom Viridiplantae; phylum Streptophyta; class Magnoliopsida; order Asterales; family Asteraceae; genus Tanacetum; species Tanacetum coccineum. Next base: position 58,454 of record BQNB010000595.1, on the reverse strand, counting down.
TTGGTATATTTGGTATGATCATTAAGTAGTAAACAATGCATTTATTATGATTGAAACATATATTGTTTTGAAATTCTTTAAATACAGAACACATGATTAGTACGTAACAGAATATACCAAATATACCAAAATAAATGCACAAATATGTACATGGTATTTAAATCACCAACATTGGCATACAATAACAGTAATCGATGTGTAATTAAAATCTCGAGGAATTATAGTAACATTATTAAGTTACCTTTCGCATGTTTCAATCAAAATAAATTGCTATACAGAATTAAGTAGTAAACAATGCATTTATTATGATTGAAACATATATTGTTTTGAAAGTCTTATTTTACGCGACGAGTAGTTGCGTTGTTAGATTTATCTCATAATAACGATGTAATGTTTTACTTTCATTTTCAATAAATGTCTTTTTTTTATGCATGTTAAGAATTTGCTGCATGTTACAAGTGTTTGCAAGTTCATTTTGATCTTTTCACGTTATATTTTGAACTTTACATGAAACACTTACCACAATATCGTATATCGTTAATTATCTGCCGCTAGGAATTTCCGCCGCTATGCGCGGGTACTCGCCTAGTATATAATAGATATTTATTCTAATTCTTTTCAATTTTATGTATTTCAGCATTGCATTATGACCATGAGCAGAGAGGAAGGTGACGAGCGCGCACCCGGGCTTCAAGATCTTCTTTTATTATATACTATATCTTCTAATTCTTTTCAATTTTATGCATTTCAGCATTGCATTATGACCATGAGGTGACGAGCGCAAACTCGGGCTTCAAGCTCTCATAGTTGCAGGTTTTAAAAATGATTATCAAGTGATCATTTTTTTGTTGGCCTTCATCATCACAGGTTCTTCATTTATTACTAATTTAATCATACATTATTGCATATTGCTTTTTTGACCATGTCGTGTTAGCCCACAAATAAATTTGTTTTATTTTTTCTTGATGTTTGTAGCTACTTAACCATTTGAAGAGCCCTTGATTTTAAGTGTCGAAGATAGAGTTGGGCCTAATAAGGATGATGTTCTTGGAAGGTGTATGCTTCCGTTACAATATGTGAATCGAAGGTTAGACCATAAAGCTATCAACACAAGGCGGTTTAATCTCGAGAAGCATGTCATGGTGGTGGAAGAAGAAAAGAAAAAGAAAGTTAAGTTTGCTAGCAACATTTATATGAAATACATTAACCCTATTAACAGGCCTTGACATGATCGCAACATATTTTTTTAACTCTTTGACATGGTGTAAAGATGAACCAAACACTTTTAGCCCGAGTTATAGATTGTACGTAGTTAATTATATTTTTTTTAGTCAGATAATCAATGTTAGAAATTTGAAGGACTGTGACATTAAACAAACACCTAAGCCCATTGACGTAGTGTTCCTTAATTGCAATGATCATATGAATAAAACGGTGCGCAATGAATAATTGGATATAACCCGTGTGCATTGCACGAGTCTGAATACCTCGTATGAGATATGTGTGTGTTTAAGTGGGGTAATTATATTTGGTGATGTTAATGGTTTTATTATACCTTGTCGGTGGTGGAATGAAATGATGATGATGCGACGTTTACACCATGTCTAAGGTGAAATTTAATTTTTCATGTGATATGTGTAAAAAAACGATAATGATTGGAAATTTTAGATTAATACGATACTTTTTGGCACTACAAAATTCCTTTTAAAAAAAACATACATCATGAGTTAATGTGATTACATTTGTGAATGTTGAATCTTTATCATAAATAATGTCAACCTTCTACATACAAATCCAAATACAATACGATCTGTCTTTTGTTGAATGAATAAACTAGAAAGTATGACATTTGCTACTTGCTATATAATAAATATCTGTTGATCAGCTAGGCTTATTTAAATTGTTAGATTTCATCACGATCACATTATATTTAATCAATAAATGGACAACTAGAGTTTTGTTTTTCCGACAGCGATTTCTCAGGCATAATAAGAATAAGGTCGCAGAAAGCAGATAAGGATCCTTGGATGATCCTAACTCTACCGAGACAAACCGAAAATGTACAAAGAAATGTAATCAAACTTACAAAACCATGAGCGTGTATAAAACGATACGAAAATACGGAGCTAAAAGAAAGATAGCATGTTCGAACGACTTGTAAGTCGCCTCGTGCAAAATGACAAAACACGAGAAAGCATGCATTGAAAATCAACACGTGTTTATTCCTTTTGCGTTTGATACCTTTGGTTTCCTTGCACATGAGGCGGTGAAGCTACTCAGCCGAGTTCAACGGGTTATGCACAACAATGTTATGGCACCTAGATCCGCAGATGTAGTTTTTAAACGTATTGGCTTTGCAATCCAAAAAGGGCTAGCGACGCAACTTGTTGCACGTTTGCCTTCTACCACTATGTAAATCCCATTTATAATACTTGTAATTATAAATACCAAACTGCTTTGGTCCTTATGTTTGAAAGGCGAAAAATAGTTAATCACCTTTAGCAACCCATAAAGTTTCCATTAAAGGAAGAATTTGACACGCTATTAGAAGTGATGGCTTTCATAAAAGTCGAGACATGGACACACCCTGAAACATAGTATATGTAAAGGTGACCAAGTAGAAATGTTTAAAAAACTCATAGTTTCCAAGCGGCTCAAGGATGTGTTTGAAGGCGTTTGTTACATTTCTTGGTGGGTTATTTGGAAGTTTCGCAATCAAGTTTTATTTGGGATCAACTTCCCTCGTTTAGATCTCCTTTTTGACGATATTGTTCGCTTGTCTTTTCATTGGTGCTCTAGTCATTGTAGCTCAAATTTTGATTGGAACACTTGGATGAAAAATCCTAGTTCCATTATTTTGTAATCTTTTCCTAGCTCCTTGCTAGTTTTTTTATATAAAATGTCGTTCAAAAAAAAAAGTAGAAATGTTTAAATATGACAAAACCAGCTCTAACCTAATGGAGTATAGTACTTTGATTTCACTTACTTCGGGCAAATGATAGAGTAATTTGCAAGTGTTGGGGTGTTTCTTGGAAGGTGCAATCAAGTTGAGTTGTGCATGTCCCTGTTTTTGAAAACTACTTCCGGCAAATGATAGAGTAATTTGCAAGTACAAAGACTTTGAAAGAGAGTTTAGTTTGCCATATAAAAGTCAAATATGCCATATCAGCTTTACTTAAATATTAAGGAGTGGTAATTAAAAATCATAGTATATGGTTAAGTTGATCACTTAAAGACAATCAACTAATGGATGAAAACCTTTTTATAACCAAATATTTTTAATGACTTTTTAGAAATTGTTTGTTTTGTTCTTTCAAGAGAATGAATTCAACACTATACTCTCACATATAATATTTTTTGTATTTAAAAGAAAGTTAGATAGCTTTATGAAAATCTTTTTCCAATCGAGACTATTTAAAAATTAGTGTTTTAGTTTTGTTTTTATTATTTAAAAGCCGTTTGAAACTTATTAGAATGAATTACCAATTGGGTACATTACATGCATGCTTAGTGATGTAAGCTAGCAAGCAGCCATGTATAGACACGACAAAAAGGTTAGACATGACAAAAAGGTTTCAGTGTATTTGTAGAATATCAATATTCATTACCTACTAGTAAGAAGTCAAAAATCAATAGTTGCTATAAGGAACAAAGAAATTTCAGTATAAATTCATCACGAGACACGGTTATATAATAAGATCAATCAACATATGATCAGCATGTCATACATGAGTTAGAAACGTCACACGTATTTTACTAAAAGCTCGTTTTGTCTAGTACTTGATCAACGACCTTCTCAAGGCTCAACTGTTTGAGTGCTAGGTGCACCTCGTTATTGGCACAATTTGGTGCCTATAACACCGCCATAACTACACCATTGGGTGCGTTATATGCGCTGTATAGGCCTTATAGGCACCACATTGTGACTATAACAGCCGGTTTATGTGTGTGGTTTTTTAATTTTTTGTTTCTTCATCTTGTCAATCTCTTGCTTAAAAGTCTAACATAGATGTAACTAAACTTTAGTTAATCATCATTTTCTACAAATAAACATTCACAAGACCCATTTAGGTAAGTAACCTTAATTGAATCTCTTGCTTAAAAGACATGCAAAGGTGCATTCTTTGAACACTCTCAACATAGTACATTACACATTGTCACCCTTAAGCATACTACTAGGTTCTAGATGATTCATTATCTCTTAAAATTACAACAACTCGCTTTCTCTCTCATTCAACCGTAGAATTCCACACATCTTGATTAGGATTATGTGAATCAAAATTAAAGTACATTAGCTGAGTCATAGTAGGCCTTGTATGAAAAGACAATACAAATTTTACCTTTGCTACACTTCATTAGGCAAATATAGGAATTCTATTTTGTCTAACATGAGAATAACTACTAGAGAATCTATTGCACTAGAAATTCAATTTGACCTAACGGTTGAATTGCTTCCAAGAGTGAAGTTGGGTTCGTGGTATAACCCGTAAAAATGGTCGTGTTTAGCCTGAATTGAGCACCACTAGTGATAGTCTCATATTCATTCTCTAATTTGATTAAATGGCTCTTCTTAAAATTGCCTAATGATAGTCTACTCGCATAGATTTGTATTTTCTATTTTTTTTGTTTTTTTTTTTTTTTTTTTTTTTTTTTTTTTATTAGGAGTGCACACTAAGCAAGTAGAAATTAGGTTTCCCCTTAGTCAATCTAGACTACATGCATTTCACATATGTGCTTTGAAATTTTAAGATGATAACGTGCTCCCACGTAATGCAATTATATGCTTTCATGTTTGTCTTGATGCTCAACGTGTATTTGCTTAGCTATTGAATGCATGTTTTGTTGTAAATGCATTGCTTTTTTTCTAGTAATTTGATAAAAATTTCTCTAGGTTTATCTAAATAACCTACATGCTCCTAAGTTGCTAAAATGCTAACATGTTTTACATGATGATTGCATTTCAAATTATCATGTTTCGTATGCGTCATCTTACATGACTTACATGTTCATTGTGCACCTACACTATGTATAGGTGATGTATGACAAATAAGTTTAGATGTCATACAGGTTTAACGTTAATTTGTTGTTATTTCGCGTCGATGCATGCTTAGATAATTTGCATGCTTTATCTATATGTTTATACTTCTATGTATATATTTTTTCTCACTCTTAAGCGAATATCTTTCTTCGCGCCTGCTCACTAAATCTAAATTTTCAAAAGAGTTAAAAAAATTGGTCTTAAATCTTCTAGAGTCTTCCTTCACATATTTCCTTAATCATCATCTCCCTTTCTTCCAAATAATCCACTCTTTTTTTTTTTTTTTTTAAAAAAAAAATTTTTTTTTTTTCCCACAGAAAAAGTTAGATGCAAATCTAATTCCCTTCCAAGTAGGTTTGACAACTTAAATATTTCATCCGAAATATTCAAGTATCTTTACTTGAAATTGCAAAATTAAAGTTATATCAAAAATCCTGATTCAAGCCTTTTTAACAACATTAGTTAAAGCCTCTCCTTTTCTCTTGCCGACAAAAACATTCTTTCTCTTCCGACAAAACATTCTTTCTCTTTCGGATGTTGAAACATTCGTTATATTCGACGAAAACACTCTTTTGTCTTTCGTTCACACATCTCTTCCTTCTCACTCAACCATGACTCTTCAACCATAGAGATGGCTATTCTCTTTCCTCCTCTATTTCTGCTACCACCTTTAAGACAACCGCATACCTCCTCGTGTGATTGTTCTATGAACATTCGCAATGCTCAGGAAGAGCTACATAAATTTTTGAGTATAGTTTATTGTATGCTAACCACCATCGTCTTGACGTTGTCAAGCTCGTAATCTATATCTTCGTTTGTTTCCTTTATTATTATTATTATTATTATTATTATTATTTTCACGTATGAACCACACCGAAGATACGTCGCCATTTCCTTCGGGACAATGTCCAAAAGGAAACATCTCCATCAAAAAGGTTGCATCTGAATATAACATCGACGACATTCTTTCTTTACCCCTCAAGCGTGAATCATTAAATTATCTTCATCAAGGTTTAGGAATGATGGAAGACATTCCATAAATCATTCTCTTTTTTTCTTCTAGTTTTGATTCTAGTCCGTGTTCCATTCCGTGTCATGACAACTTAACTACTTCATCCGAAGTACTTTAAGTATTTTTAATTAGCGAAATGCAAATTAAAATGTCACTCTTTTCGAAAAATTCGTCAATTTCCTTTAACATCCCTCCCGTTGGCGGTCTGACGGCCCCCAGATCTATTCTGGAGGCCCCCAGATATATTTAGGACCGCCGGTAGCAGCTTGTAATACCATTCATTTTCTTTTAATTCCATAACCTAACACTTCCTCTCTTCTACTACGAGTTGACGTCTACTCCACACCCAAAGCTATACCTAATATCTCTTTATAGATCAATGGGTCATCCTTATATCCTAACACTCATACGCATTGTTGCTTATGTTTTCAAGAGTGAAGTAAATTTCATAACGAAATGCGTCTCATTATCAAACACATTCCTTATAATTGATAGACTTACAATCCATCACTTTACAAATTCATAGACGAAATGGTCCTCACATCTCGTATATGTCTTGTCTCAAATTCATAGAGGATTCTTCTCACTCCTAAACGTCTCTTCTCTCTTCTAGTAGTCATTTTACTTCTGATAGTCTTTCTACTTCTAAAAGTTTCTTCTCACTTCTAAACGTTCCTTTTCACTTCTAATGAGTCTCTTCATCTCTAACGTTTCTTCTCACTTCTATATGTTTCTTCTCTTTTCTAATAGTCTTGTTACTATTAGAATTCCTCCTATATCCCTTGACAACTTAATTATTTCATCCAAAATATTTAAGTAATTTGCGAAATGCAAATGTCACTCCTTTACAAAACTTTCCACTTTCTAGAAAGTGAAGAACATAAAGAAGATATTCAATCTTCAAGTGTTATTGAGTCACCATGTTGTTGAGTCTCTCATCATTCTTCCACCATGAAAGAACTACCTCATTTCATATCCCACCTTTGTTCCTCAACATTGTCAACCAACAAAACACCAAACAAACTTTTGAATTCCCAATCATCCACTTTTGTCTCGATAAGATCATATGCACATCAATTGTTAGTGCAAATGATATATCAATCTTTTCTAACAACCTCTCGTCAACACCATTCCTTCTTTGTAAATCGCTCCATCACCATGTCATAACGGTATGTTCCGATCTATGGAATCATTTTTAATTCACTACCACGAGCACACATCGTCTCCATCCTCCTCTTATTTTCTTTATTTTCTTTTAAAAGATACATATAATATATAATAATATATATATATATAATTATAAATATATATATATAATATATATATATTGAACATACTTGTTTTTATTTTGTATGCCAAATATAACATATTTTGCCAAGATATTAATTGTCATTCGTCTACTTTTAAAAGGTTATTCGCATAATATTTTTGTGTCAATCAATAAACGAATCCCATTCTTGTTTATTAAAAGTCTGTCTAATCTTTCTCCGTAAACATACGTCTTGATTCTTTTTATTTCATCATTTAGGTTGTTTTAAAATAATGATTACTTGTGTCTTATTTCTACTTCTCTTTCAAAGTGTCATACTTTAGAATAATAAAACCTAGAAGTGCATTTCTAGTTCCTCGCTAATGTTTTGCTATATGTATATGTGCTCTTGTCTACTAACTTTGTTTTGTAGCACAAAAATATCTTGATTCCTTGGTTCCCCAAACAAGGGGGAGCATACACCGAGGGGGAGCACTTGCAAGCGCTCTACTCATTTAAATTGCATCAAACTTCTTAAGCATCGATGGTAATTTATTTAATCCACGGATCCGTTAAAGTCAATATACAAGGAATGATATTATCATGGGGACGTAATGAGCAAGGGGAGATAGGAGATATGTGGGTAAATAGCATGTAGTTTGTTAAACCGTGATGATAGAAGACTTCACTGGGATGATGCAAGCTCACCTTTATAGGAAGATAGGATTGGGGATTGTCAAATATGACGATGGGTTCATTCGTACTCCAATTACTTTACCTCCTCCACTTTAAATTCACCCTCAACCTTAAGGTCCTCTTCTCATACCTTCAACTTATATACTTGAAGTACCTACCTTCTTTTTAAGCCTTCTTCTCATTTCTCATAACCTCATCTAAATTATCCAAGAAACACAAACCACCTCAACCTTATTTTTCATGTTGTCTTCTCATTCCGCCAACCAATATACTTGGAACATCTACATTTTCCTCATTCCTTTATCCTATACACTTACCTACCTGCTTCTCTTGCCTACTTCTCATCTCTCATGACCTTTTCTAAACTATCCAAGGAACACACAATCACCTTCACCTTTATTTCTCACATCTTCTCCTCATACCTCAAGCCTATATACTCGGAGCACCTATCTTCTTCTCATTCCTCCAACATATATACCCAGAGCACGTACCCTCTTCTCATGTCTTCTTCTCAAATCTCCAACCTATATTCTCCAACCATAATCCACACTATACCTTTTTGCTTTGACAAAAGGGGGAGAAGGGAGTGTAAACGAGTAACTTTTAAACTTTACTATATACTATAGTTTACATAGTTTGTCATCATTAAAAAGGGGGAGATTGTTAGTGCAAATATTACGATATTTAATCTATATGATCTCTTTATGTTTTGGTGATGACAAACATGTGACTTGTAATACATAACCTAAAGTGCGCAAGTTACTCATAATCACAAATCATCAATGCATACATGCATCAACATCTCTTGACATCTCAAGTATGCATCAAGACGAACATTGGTTTACACCTGACGTAAATCACATAAGGTATGTATAAACAAATCATTAAACATGATTAGTGATCAAGAAAATAATTTTTCTTATTAATCCATCACATTTCTACAAAACTATATTTTTACAAAATACACAAAATAGTTTTGCTAAATAAAAACAAAAATAATGTTTTATTTGAAATTCAAATTTTGAATTCAGTTTTCCCCCCCAAAACTGAATACAGCTCAGCCAGATAAACCTTCCCCACAAAAGGACAAAAATCAGAGCGTCAGTCTAGGGGCGGCCCCCTTAGTGCCTAGGGCGGCCCCCATATATATATGGGGCCGCCGGGACCGCCACCAGCTGACCGTTGGATTTCCCTGCCTATAAATACTGCACTCTCTCCTGCAGAAAATTAACCCTCTTTGCACAGATTTTTCAAATTCCTTTCTCTCTCTAAAATCCCCTTTCTCTCTCTAAATCTCTTGATCACTAACATAGTTTAATCTTGTTTAAATGTGATCCAATCTTCTATCCTTTCCTTCTTCCCTCATGTGCAAGAGAAGAACTTCGGTCATCTTCAAGATCCGAAGTTATGTAGTCTAGTTAGTCCATTTGTAACATTTGTTACATATAGATCGAGTCCATGTCTTCCAATCTTTAGTAGTGTGTATATCCAAATGATGTATACATTTGGATGGGTTTATTGGGGGTTAGTTAGTATTTTGGGCCTTAAAATACATTAGTGTAGTGATAGATTGGTTCTAGCTAAGATTAGAACTCGACATCTAGCTTAGTGTCAGAAAATAATGTAAGCGACGCGGTTTATGTGTTTAGGCCATAAAACACAAGGTTTATTATGTTGGGCCATAAAATATAATTGGTTTGGTTGTACCCGAAAAAGGACTCAACATCTAGCTTAGTGTTGGAAAATAATGTAAGCATTGGTATAAGGTTTTCTCCGCCGAAAGGGAGCTTGTTGATTAGTGAAGTAACTCTCGAGTTGGATACTCGAGGAGTAGAGTAGGGCAAAGAGGAGCTTCGTGATCGAACCACTATAAATCATCGTGTCGGTTTGCATTTTCTTTTACCTCTCTCTTTAATTATTTCTTTACATTTATCTCTTTACTATTACACTTGCATTGTGCTTATGATTGTGTGAATTGTTGTGTATGTTGTGTTAGTCATGGTTATGTAGCTCTTTGTAGTAAACATTATGAGTGTGGATATATTGGTAGAATATGCACTAGTTATTATAAATCCATTATCAAAACTTCTCATATTGCATCAAACATGATTGGTGATTTGATACAAATGATCTAGTCCGAAAACCTCTTCTGGAGGCGGTCCCTTTAAATAGGGCGGCCACCTGATGTACTAGGCGACCCCTATATATTTATGGGACCGCCGGCAGAGAGTGATTTAATAATTGTTGGCTTTGCGAAAATAACGAAGCAAAATGGTTATTTACAATGTTTTGGCCAAGCAAAGAATATGAAAGAATTTTCATGTGTAACACGGCAAAAAGAAAATTTTGAAAACTTTGTTAAACACCCATCAATGTAATAGCCAAGTCAAAATATAAACAAGATCGAACCTTTTGGTACAACAATATACATAATTCGTCATTTCTAAAAGACGAATTTTATAGATAGTGGCTTTTGCTAGGTTTAAATACTAATTAATACTAGTCTAAAAGCTCTGATGAAGGTTAAACCAGCAAGAAATTATGTTAGTAATTTTCATAGGGCTCTACATACCTAAATGGAGAGCAAAAGGTCACGCCGATTGAATAGACAAAGACTTGACATCACTATCTCTTGATGAACTCATCGGGAACCTAAAAGTTCATGAGATTATCATCAAAAAATATTCTAAAATAGTCAAAAGCAAAAGGAAAAGAAAAATCTCGTTCTTTAAAGGTCAAGAAGAATCTAGTGATGAGGAGTGTTCTACTTTTTGGAAGTGAAGACGAAGAAACTCCATTTGACGGTTAGAGACTTCAAGAAGTTCTTCAAGAGAAAAGGTAGATTCGTAAGACAACCACGAAACGACAAAAAGACGTTCCAAAGAAGCCGAGACGACAAGAACGGCAAAAGTGATAGGAAATGTTTTAGATGCGGTGATCCAAATCATCTTATTGGAGAATATCCAAAACCACCGAAAGACAAGAACCAAAGAGCATTCGTCGGAGGTTCTTGGAGTGATAGCGTGAGAGAAATGATAAAAGGCTAAATACTAAATTCTTGTGGCTCAAGCATCAAATGAGGTATGTTTCGATTCCTCTTACTTTAGCGATGAAAATGCATCAATAGATGATTTTATTTTAGATAGTGAATATGATAAATTATTCAAGATGAGTATAAAAATAATCACTAAGAACAAAGGGCTAAAAGCTATTAGAAATAGTTTGGAAAATGAACTTAGTGAACTAAAATTAAAATTGTCTACATTAAAGAAAAACAAAGGAGTTGATCTCGAATGTATAAATTGTCAATCACTTAAAATTGAGAACGAAAAACTTAAAGAAGAAACTCTTAAACTAACTAAATTTGAAAAGAGCACGCATTGCTTAAATGAAATGTTAAGCAATAAAAACCCTTTGGTGATAAATTAGGTTTAGGGTTTAACTCATGTGAAGCATCAACTAGTAAGTGTAAGGAAATAAAATTTATGAAATCTCAGAAAGAAACGTCCTCCGGTGGCGGTCCCCCAAATACAATGGGCGGCCCCCAAAGCAATCAAGGGGCCGCCTGTCTGTTCACCAGAATTTGAAAAATCTATTTCTTTTCAAAAATCTATTTTGGGTCCTAGACCAAAACACATAATGGTAAAGAATGTAATTCCCGTTGCTAGTGATAATGAGGTTAAACAATTTATAAACCAACGTTAAAACCCAGAGTTGGATTTTATAAACCAATTTTAGGTCAAAAACTCCACCACCTATAAGTGTCAATAATCATTATCCTCGTTCTAAGACACCGCAACCAAAAATAAGTGTTGGTCGACAAAACCAACCTCATGGTTTTCCCGTAACTTGGAACAACTTCCAACCTCAAAGTTACATGCCATGGGGAATGTGTCCTTCATTTCCACATTCTAATCAATTGCATCAATTGCAATGGATGTTTAACACTAACAACTTTGGACCCATGAGATATTGTGGACCAAAATGTTTGACTATTGTCTTATATAAAGTAAGATATGCCTTGGAGTCGACTTGGAACCCGATGAGTGGATAAAGGATAACGGATGCTCTAAACACATGACGGGAAATTAAAAGCTTTTCTCATCCTACAAGGCATACAACGGAGGTATTGTCATTTTTGATAGTAATCTTCGCGGTAACATCATTGGCAAATGTATGATTTCTAATGACTCTCTCAATATAGATAACATAGAACATGTAGATAACTTAAGATTTAACGGTTGCTTGTGTAGAGACAAATTGTGATAATAATGTAGAGTAACTTTCTCTGAACATGAAAGTGAAATCACAAGGACGGTAAAAGATTTAAGGTAGAGGATTAGGAAGAATGGCTTATACGTATGAAAATTAGAAATAAGCCAAAAGCCAAAATTTGTCTTGCAACGATTGATGAAAACTCCACGTTGTAGCATACGAGATTAGGTCGCGCTAATATGTGTCTCATTCAATCGTTAGCATCTAAGGAATTAGTTAGAAACTTACCTAAGCTTAAGTTTGATCAACACTTTCGTAATGCTTGCAAAAGTAAAAACAGCTCACCGCTAGTCACAAAGCTAAGAATATAGTCTCAACGACTAATGCATAGAACACATTCATATGGATACTTCGTACAATCCCCGTACGAAGTTATGAGCAAAAACCTCTACACTTCATTTATCTATTCATAGTCGATGACTACACTAGGTATACATAGAACAAGATTTTCTTAAAATAAAACTGAGCATTTGATAAATTTGAAATCTTTAGTAGAAACATACAAACTCAAATTAGGATGTTCAATAGTGTCAATTAGGACAAACCACGCTACAGAGTTTGATAATGAAGTGTAATTTAGAGAGTTTTGTAATGCCAACGGCATTACACATAACTTCTCGGCTCCATGCACTCCACAATCAAATAGCGTGGTAGAAAGGAAAAATATGACACTACAAGAAATGAGTAGAACCATGTTGAATGAACAATCGTTACCAAAACAAAAGTTTCCTATGTGTAACGCTGTAATACTTCAACATATATCACAACCGCAGATCCTAATTAGAGCCATCTTAGGTAAAACACCTTATGAACTCTCGAGAGGTAGGAAACCTACTCTTTATTACTTTAGAGTGTTTGGAAGCAAGTGCTTCATCTTAAACACCAAATACTACCTCATTATGTTTTTGACCAAAGTCCAAACGAAGATGTCCCTCTTTTAGGTACTTTCCAAAATAGCAAAGCCTACATCATCCTGTAAAAAACACACCATGAAAATCGAGAATCATACAACGTGACATTAGATGAAATTCCTCCACCCTCAAGACATCACCCTTGGTGGGATGAAGACTTAGATGAAATAGAAGCAATTAAAGTTACCGAAAGAAAAACTAGAGAACGACATTGAGGATGAAACATTAGAAAATTGACAAAATTAGTCAAATATTAAGGAATCTTGGAACCATCCATTTAGAAATAGACATAGAAAACCTAACCAACAGACTCTTAGGTCACAAGCCCAAAACCAAAGTAACTTTCTTTTGTTTTATATCAACATAGAACTCTAAGAATGTGAGGAAGCCTTAACGATGAAAGTTGGATAATCGTTATGGCAAGAAGAATTAAATTAATATCATTACAAATGATGTTTGATTTTGGTACCACAACCTAAGAATATGACAATCATAGGAACTAAGTGGGTGTTCAAAAATAAGTTAGACGCGAACGGTGTTGTTTCTCGAAATAAGTCTAGGCTAGCTGCTCAAGGCTATAATCAACAAGAGGGCATCGATTATGATGAAACTTATTTCCCAGTTGCTAGACTTGAGTCTATTAGAATACTAATAGGCTAATGCTTGTGCTTTAGATTTAAGCTATTCAAATGGATAAAAAAAGTGCATTCCTGAACGGTTTTATCAATGAGGAGGTATACATGGTACAACCTTTGGTATTTATTGACTTCGAAAAACCGGATCATGTTTATAAACTAAAGAAAGCTTTATATAGTCTTAAACAAGCACCCAAAGCTTGGTATGATAGATTACAAGTTTTTCTTATTAAACATGAATACAAAATGGGAATGGTAGATAACACACTTATTACTAAGAAGAAAGGTTCAAACCTCATCATCGTTCAAATATATGTCGACGACATTATATTCGGTTTGACTTGTCAAGACATGTGTGATGAATTTGCCAAAATCATGCATGACGAGTTCGAGATGAGCATGATGGGTGAACTTAACTCTCCTTGATTAAAATAAAACAAATGTGAAGACGGTAATCTTCGTTAATCAATCTAAAAAATAAAAAAAATGCTTAAAAATTGGATTAAGAAGATTCTAAAACCATGAACAACCCTATGTCCTCTGGGATACTAAACTCACGAAAAACAAAGAGTGTGAGTCGGTAGATAGTACTAAGTATCAATGCATGATAGGTAGTTTACTCTACCTAACAGAAAGTAGGCCCGATATCATGTTTAGTATCTGCCTTTGTGCACGCTTCCAAGAGGCTCCCAAAACCTCTCATCTTGAAGCAGTTAAGTGTATCTTCCTATACATTAAAGGCACTACGCACTTAGGATTATGGTATCCTAAGGGAACCGGCATAAAAACCGTAGTATATGCCGACTCTGATCATGCGGGAGATTATGTGGACAGAAATAGCACTAGCGGTATTTGTACGTTCCTGTGATGTTGTTTAACATCTTGGTTCTCAAAGAAACAAACCGCTCTTGCCATATCCACTACCGAAGCCGAATACGTAAGTGCCGGAAAGGCATGTCAACAAGCACTATGGATGAAATAAGCTCTTATCGACTACGACATTCGACTCGACGACGTCCCGATCATGTGTAACAATAAAGATGCGATTGACCTTAGCAAAAACCCGGTGCAACACTCTCGAACTAAACACATTGAAATCCGTCACCACTTTCTTCGTGATAATGTCATGAAAGGACATATATCTATCGAAAAAGTGTCGTCCGTCGACAATATCGCCGATTCTCATTAAACCCCTTAAACGTGAATCGTTTAACTATCTACGTCTTGGTTTATGAATGATGGAACACATTTCATAAATCGCCTCTCTTTTCTTCTGTCTTGATTCTAGTCCGTGTTCCACTTCATGTCGTGACAACTTAAATACTTCGTCAGAAGTACTTTAAGCATTTTTAATTCACGAAATGCAAATTAAAAAGTCACTCCCTCATAAGAAATATTTATGTCAGAAAAAAATTCGAGTCAAAACCCTCTTCTGATTGCGGCCCTCGTATCTAGGGCGGCCCCCTGAATTAATCAGGCGGCCCCCAGATATGATATGGGAACCGCCACCAGATTAAAACAAAAGTCTGTCACACCTTATTATTGTGAAAACAACACAAAAACAAACACCCCTTCTCTTTAGCCATTGACGAACCACGAACCAAAACCACCAAACCTTAAAATCAACCACTAAAACACAAATTGATGATCAAATCAACACTAAGAATCATTCCTAACATCACAAAAATCATCAATTTTGTATGTCATTTCATCTATTTTTTTCAAATTTGTGTCTAGGGTTCATGTTGAACAAAAATTCAAAATTAAGGATTTTCATTTTTCTTGTGTTTGTGTGCAATTAGGACTATAATAACACAATGTATAACTAATATGCTTCCCATAGACATAGGATTTGCATAGTTGAAGTGTGTTTGTCAAAAATTGTTTTCGCACAAAACCTTAATTTTCTCTCAAAATCACTCACGTTAGGAACACCATAAAAGTATTTTAAAGCATTGTTAATACATCCTAAAAACGTTTTTGCATACATGCATAATGATCTCATGAACAAAATTCGAGATACATAATTCATATGTATTTTTTGACATGTTTGGATGAGCAAAATTAAATTAAGGAGCGTTTGGGTTAACTCATAAGTTTTGTTTTAGAGTCGAGTTAGCCGCAACTCCACATTCGTTGCATATAGGCACACACTAGGCACGAGTTCTTGTAAACATTATGAGTTCATAATAAGACATGAGTTTATTCTTCTTTTAGGTAACCGTGCCTCGTAAAACTGCTAAAGATCACCAAAACACAAAAAGCTACATTCCAATAATTTCACATGAATACACCTCACCTTTGAGAGAAATGCTTATAAATCTTGAAAATCGTTGCATTCATGAAGGTCGGGTAGTTTTTCCAGATTTTGACGACTTGGTTTATGTTGAGTTCATGTTTAGTCATATTAGGTTTGAGTGTCTTCTTAAAATCAATGAACAAATCTGTCCACATTTTATCCTCGAATTCTATAGTTAAAACCGAGTCAACTATACTTTAGAGGGTCAAATGATAATCGAGTTTGTCATCCAAAACCGATTCCTCTCTTACACAATTGAAGAATTTGGTCAAATTCTTGGTATTCCCTTTGATGGGGCTTGCTCTTTTACCGACAAGTGGTCACTTGACGACTTGCGATATAGTGTTCTTACGAGTGGCCCCTATCAAACCAACCCACCTTGTCTCGATGAAATCAAAAACTATATTCAAGAGGAACGCGAGGGTCCGGTCACTCGTATCCGTCATGAAAAAGTCATTGATGTTGAAGAAAACCAAATTTTAACTCGTGAAATCGTCTCTATAATGAAAACTTGGGTCGAAATAATTTAGAAAAATGTCTTTTGTTTGGGAGGTAATCGGGATCATGTCCCCGCGTGTCTTTGTCACATGCTCTATTGTATTGCTAAGTCCGAGCATTACAATCTTGCATATTTTATTGCAAAACGCATGGAGTTTGTCACTAAACAACCTCGATTAATTCTACCATACGGTATGTTATTAACCCAATTGTTTAAGTATGTCATATCTGTAAATCTTGAGTTGTCAAACGATCGTTTATGTCTTGTAACGGATCGTGTCGATGTAATCTTTTGCCGCTGAACAAGACAAAGACTCCCAAAGGATATGACACTAAAAGAGGGTCATCAACTCTACTTCCTCTTCATCCGCCTTTGGTTAACCATCCTCTTCTCATCTCAACGATGATGATGATGATGGAAATGACGAAGGGACCTCGCGTGCAAGCACTCTTTCTCCCACCCGTTTTGTCAATTCCTTATCAAATGATATTTCTCAAGTCTTTTCAAACCCACCAAAATACGACCCAATACTAGTGATTAAATGATTATTCTGCCAACCCTTTTTCTCTTACTAAATATCTCGATCACGAACATATTTAATCTTTTTCAAGTGATTAAATCTCATCTTCTATTCTTCCTTCTTGCTTCTATAAGTGCAAGTAGAAGAACACTCAGAATTCGCCAATACGAAGTGTTAATAGATTAGTGCTTTCTCATCACTCTTCTAAGATTCAAAACTATATTTGATATATCTTGAGTGATTATAGTAAGTCGCAATAGTGTGTAATACCGATTAGTGTAATCTGTGACTTGTGTAGTACTTGTGAAGTGGTAATGGTTCTAGCATAAGATAAGACCTCGACATATTAGCTCAGTGGTTGGAAAATAACATAAGCAAAGTGTAAACGGTTTTCTACACCTGAAGGGAGCTTATTGACATAGTGAAATCTCGAGTCGGATACTCGGGGAGTAGAGTAGGGCGAAGAAGAGCTTCGTAGCCGAACCACTATAAATCTTGGTATCTTGGTTTGATCGTTCTTTCCCTTTATCTTATTATATTATTTGTGTAGTTGTTACATTTAGATAGTTATCTTGATTGGTTCATATTGTTGATTGATTGAACATATACTTAAATCTAACAATTTTAGAAGTAAAATTTTAAAACGTAAAACCTGTAAACTATTCACCCCTTCTAATTCCATAAACTGCAAAGTTCAGTATTTAGGCCTCATGTCAAAGTTTGAGTTAGACATTAATTGAACTTTATAAAGTCAACCTGCATCTGAGTCATAATTTGTATTAGGCCTCATAATAGTTTAAGTTTAGGCCTCATTACCAAACTGTATTACGCCTCAATGACTTTTTAAATTCAAATTGCATTTTGACTGTCCAAACTGCCATATCTATACATAGTTTAAGTGATACTCCAAGTTACAAGAGTGTTTGAGATATGGTAGTTACAGGGATATGGACAATTTAACTTTTAAAGTCAAATACATTTGAGTTCAAAAACTATAGTTTTCTAAACCATTAAAATGTTGCATTAAACATCAAATACAGTTTTACTATCAAGATTACATATTCACACATCAATTTACGTGACACTTAAGTTACATAGTGTTTGATATAGCATTACATGGGTATTTTATGAGTACAAACAAACAGATGGATAGGTTAAAGTAGTATAACAAACGAATTTTCATCCAATTTAAATATTCCATCTATTAACTTATATGCACTTTAATATACCATTTATAACAGGGAAAAATTTTTTCGCTTTTATTCCATTTATGTAACGTAGTTGACATTACTAGAGTACAACTAGCTCACGTAACCCTACCAACGCCATCTATATCTAGTTATTTATGTCATGTACATATCCTAATATGTCAATTCTAAGTCTAAATATCAATTACCATGTACATTAATCCATCTAATGTACCATTTACAACCGATATTCCAAAATAAGCATTAAACGTTACTCATCACTTATAACTTCCACACCTTGCATTCCTAGTTTCCTAGCCCACCTTACTCATCACTAGCCCTCCCTTAGTCACTAATCTATAGCCCTTGGCCACCACATCAATAAAACTTGGGAACAAAGGGTGTTTTAACCCTATAAATAGCCGAAACATGCAAACCATTCAAACACACCTAAAAAAATTATCACCACTTAAATGGAGTCTTAAACTAGACCAAGGAGGATCAAGTGAAGTCCCTAAGCTCGGAATAGAAGCCAAGAATCAAGAAAAATGAGCCCTTGAAGTCGTTATTAGGCGTACATACAAAACCCTATTTCGACCCATTTCTAGCTCAAGTAAGCTTAAATCTTGTTCAATAAGCTTATAATATGTATTAGAACTATCATAAGGTCTATTAGATCCTATATGAACTCTTGTTAAAGCTTTGAATCCTCAAACCTGTTAGGTTTAAGAAAAAGACTTGGTCACCCCGTGTATTGTCTAAAATAGCATAGTTAGTAGTTTAATCGTAAGCGTATGACTCATGGTATTGGGCCGGGTCATTTACCCACTTGTAAGCCTATACCATAGCCCATTAAGGCATTTAAACACATGTATTTATACCCCTTTCCAACCATGGGAAGGGTTTGGTTGTTTATTTGGTTATACACATACTAAAGGTGTTTTTCTCTCACTAGAATCCTTACTTTCTCTCTCTAGAAATTGTTCAACCCATCATCTTTTGATTGTGTTGTGATATCCAATATACTACAATTGGTATCAGAGCTCATGGGATGATTAGCTAGATTGTGTGTGAGTTTTCTTGGTTAGTTTAGATCAAAAGTTTGGTTTTAAAAGGTTTATGTTCTTATTCTTGACACTCTTTGATTTCTCCACTTTCGGGGTGTAAATTAGTGTTTTTTTTATTATTGTTATAGCCTTCTAGGATCAAGTTGTGCAAAAGAAACCAAGCAAAAATGTTCAAAAGTGTAAATTTTTAGGTGTTTTTAGGTGAAAAAGTTCGTATTTTCTTAACTGCGTTTTGTCTCACTGGCATATTCTTGGTTGCGTTTTGTCAGAAAAAGTAACTAACTGTTTTATTGTTTAAGGTAAAGAGACAACATACTGCGTTTGTCTTATTAGGAGATGTGGCATTTTGATTCTGCATTTTGGTTCTGCGTTTTGGTTTCTAACGTTTTGCTTCCTGCGTTTCTGGTTGTTTGCGTTTTGCCTCTGCGTTTTTGCCTATTAAGACCAATCTGCGATGTATAGGAAAGACCCTGTCCATTCATTCTTGGTTTCATTTTTGTCTCAAGAAATGACTGCTTTATTCTAAGTGCTTCACTGCGATTTGCCTCTTGTGTTTTGTCTCTTGCGTTTTGTCTCCTGCGTTTTGTCTCTTGCGTTTTGTCTCTTGTCGTTTTGTCTCCTATTTTTGTCTATTGCGTTTTGCTCCGGCGTTTGCCTCATGCGTTTTGTCTTCTACGCTTTTGTCCCTTCCTGTGTTTTGTCACTTCGTTTTTGCTCCTGCGTTTTGTCTCTTGCGTTTTGTCTCTTGCGTTTTGTCTCCTGCGTTTTGTATTGAGATTTGTCTCTGCGTTTTGTCTATTGAGATTTGTCTAAGCTTCTTCACTGAGATTTGTCTAAGCTTCTTCACTGAGATTTGTCTAAGCTTCTTCACTGAGATTTGTCTAAGCTTCTTCACTGAGATTTGTCTAAGCTTCTTCACTGAGATTTGTCTAAGCTTCTTTACTGAGATTTGTCTAAGCTTCTTCACTGAGATTTGTCTAAGCTTCTTCACTGAGATTTGTCTAACATTCATTCACTAGTTTTGCTAATCCCTAATTATCTTCATTACGTAAACTCATTTCAACCAAACCAAATCATAATTAAACAACATATCACCTAATCTAACAAACAATCATCACTTTTAACATACAATCACTAATCATTGTACCGATCCAACGATTATCATAACACAATCAATCAATCATGTCTAAAGCTTCCGATGACATTCAAGAGAGAGAATTGCATCAGTTGCAACTAATGCAAGAAAATGCAAAGGAAAGTTGCATGACATCTTTTCGGCTACTTCATTCATTTCTTCAGGTTCTTTCATACGATGAATCAAAATCCATGAGAGTATCCGAACGTGCATTCATGACACTCTTGGTCAAGATAATGAGAACTTTCATTAAGTAGGATGCCCTGTAACTTGGATCAATTACAAAGGCAGATTGACAAAGATGAATTCCAAGAAGATAAATCCATGGCTGCATTTTGGGTGCTCAACAATCAGAGTTCAGAAATTCATCAATTGGCAAGCACTTCTTGGGATTATGACAGTGAAATGACAGAGAAGCTTTTTGCTGAATACACTGGAATCCAAGTTAAACAGTTTAGAGAAACACTACTCCTACACATAGCCAATGTTAAGAAGTATGTTGCTAAAATAACACATCATAAAAGACAGTATGATAGAAGGATGAAGGAAAGACAGATGCAGTCAAGAGAGAGTAAGGTTGTTTCGAGTAAAGCATTGGATGCTAGTTTAGTTGTTACAGAATGCAGTGCGACAAAGTCAGATGAGCATATTACAAGCATCAGTTCAGGGACTTATATTACACATGTTGTGGATGCAGATATCAGACTAGTAAATGACCAAGTGCCATCTGCTGAGGTACATTTGACTACTCAACATAATGTCCTTGCTAATGTACAATGGTATACTAATCAATCTGAACCAAGTTATGATACATATCTGTTGGAAAAGGTTGATAGCAATACCATTCCTGATTCAACAAATAGTGTGTCATATGGGAGGAGATTATGACACACATCTGTTGGAAAAAGTTGATAGAAATACCACTCATGATTCAACAAATATGTGCCATAGAGGAGGAGAGACTGACCATAATGCTAAAAAATATCAAGTTTCATGTCCTTTACTTGATCCATCATCTGATAACATGACAACTAAATTTTTAAACCAATCTCTCGAGTCTGAAAATATTTCTCTTAAAAAGAGCGTTGCCCAACTTTAAAAAGATTTTTCAAGAAAGGAAGCACATTATGTTAACATGGAACTTAAATATCAAAATCAAGTTTAAAAGACAGGCAACATGGTCAAATTTTAAATGAAATAAGTAACAAAGCCAAGATTAAAAAGGAAATTGAGGTACTTGAAACAATCAATATCGAATTGGAACATAGTGTGGCTAAATTACTTGCAGAGAATGAGAAGTTGCATAAGGAAAATAAGCATTTGAAACAGACTTACAAAGATCTTTGTGATTCTATAAAAAAGACACGAGTTTAGACAAAAGACCATAATGACTCACTGATTGCTCAAATAAATAGTAAGATTGTTGAAAATGCTGATTTAAAGGCTCAGATTCAGGAAAAGGTTTTTGCGAATGTAGCATTAAAAAACAAATTAAGAAAGTTAAAAGGAAATAGCATGGATACTAAGTTCGTAAAACCATCAATCTTGGGGAAACCAATTTTACAACCGCCCATAAACCAATCAGTTGTTAGACAACCGAATGAGTTTAAATCTGAATGACCTAATTTTTCAAAACCACGGTTTGCCTCCCAAGTTGATGTGAATAACGTTTTGTCAAAACAAGTCACTCCTCATTATTTTCCTAAAGTTAGAAAATCTGTGTTTGCAAAACCCGATCATGTGATTGCACCTGGCTCATCTAGGAATAGTTCTAAAGAATCGTATGAGTCAAATGACATGGCTCATAATTACTATCTAGAGGAAGCTAAGAAAAGACACAAGACAAAAATAGGAATCTTAAACCTAGGGAAATGCCTTCTGATAGAACACACCATACTCTTAATACTTGTATACCAAAACCTAGGAGCAATAATCAAACGTCTAGGAATTGGCCTGCATCTAAGAGCAGTGAGGAAATGCTAAAATCTATGCAAAAAGCATATCATTCTAGGAATCCTAGTTCATTTTCAGACTCCAAACACTTTGGTTGTTCGACTTGTCAGAAATGTATCTTTAATGCAAATCATGATGCATGTATAACAAAATTCCTAAAAGACGTGAGTTCTCGCGTTAAGGTTCAATCCCCTAAGACTAGAAACAATAAGAAACCCGTAGAACTAAAGATTCATACTTAGAAACCTGGTAGGCAGATTGTTATAGGACGTAGGTTTTCTCCTAATAAGTCTTTCGCTGTGCATGAGAAAACAAACACTCCTAGATCTTGCCTTAGGTGGATACCGATGGGTAGAATATTTAACACTGTTGGTCTTAGGTGGGTTCCAACTGGAAAGACATTCACCTCTAGCACAACAAAGGTTAACTATGAACCCCCAAATGGTTGAAATGAAGATATCACTAACCTATATAAATGTGATCAAACTCTCAATGTTAGTTTAGGTACTCTTAACTTAAGTGTAGGTACATCTTTCAATCCTAAAAAGGAAAGACTTAGAGTTTGGTTGCTGAAAAAGTTGATGTCTAAGAATCAAGTGCCTTAGGGGATTCACAAACAAAAATAGTCTCTAAACAGTTCTCAAGGTGTCAAAGAACAACAAAAACATGCACATTTTGATGATCTATGCCATGAACTTCTCCATAGAGTTTACATTTCATAGGGATCATCTTCAAATGTACACAAATGATTAAAAGAACTGCTATGGCGTCTGTAGACAACACTTCAGGCCCCGCTCCTTAAAGAAAAGAAAGTTGTACGCTTCAGTGCATTTTATCTTCAAAAGAAGAGAAATCTTTTTGTTTTTGACCATTCTCATCAACAATCTTCATAATTTCTCATGCTCGCTCAGTCATCAAGTGGATCAACGTACATTAGCTTGTATTTTAATTCACCAGATCAATCAAAAATGGCAATCATATATGCATTTTTAAAGGGGAGAAGAGTGAATTAAATGTGATCAAAAGTTGATTGATTTTTCAAATGGTCAATGGCTTCTGAACACAGCAGTTTAGAACCCGCACTTCATGAAATGACTCCTGCAATAATCAGTTTATGACTCGTACTAAACACTCCTCCTTTAACATCGTTCGTACCACCTTCTAAAACTGATTGGGATATTTTGTTTCAACCACTGTTTGATGAATTACTTAATCCTCCACCTATTATTGATCCTTCAGCACCTGAAGTCATTGCTCTAAATGCTGTAGTAGTAGCTCCAGCACCCACTGAATCAATCGGTTCACCTTCCTCAGCAATTGTTAACCAAGATTGTTAACCTTAAAATATGTTGACTTGTATGGAATTACACTAGTTATCATTAGGCAAGACCCGCAGGGACTAGAACTGTTAAGTTAGAATAGTTTCCCTTGTCTTGACCTATAAATACCCCATCCATACTTCAATAGAGGGGTGAAGATTCATTTGTAACATTATCTCATAAGGGGTGTGTGTGTTCTTTCTCTCTCTAAAACACATACACATCTTTCCTTTTCTCTCATCAATCTAATATGGCTAAGTTCTTGTTTAATCCTCCCTAACCTCCGGATCGAGTTTAGCTAGTGTCTTTTATTACTTACAATTGGTATCAGAGCTAACCGGGGGTGTATTGTATTCGTGTGTGTTGTGTTCATGTTTACAACTTATTTTAAGCTTATTTACAGCTTATTTTCATAGGCTTATTTCTGGAAAAACCCGCGTATTGGTTTTTTTATGGTGTTGTGTGAATTTGGTATTAATGCTTATTTCAAGATGTATGTTACGTTTAATATTTTTTGTCCTTTTCTTGTCCAAAACTCACAAATAGCAGATCTGTTATATTCATTTTCACAGCTTATCTTCAATCTTTTTAAGCTTATGAGGGTATAGCTTATTATGTAGGTTGTTGTGGTAAACTGATTATATCTTCGAGCTTATTTTCTGATTCAAGCTTATTTTTCTATAGAAAAGCTTAACTCTTTTCTAGTCAAAACAATTTTAGCTTATCTTTTTTCTAGTTTTGTAGCTTAAAACAACCAAAATAGCTTATTCCATATTTTTTAGAAGCTTATTTTTCGTTGTAGATGTGCTTATTATTGAGCTTATTACAAGCTTTTTGTGAGCTTTTTCTTGTAAGCATTTTGAAATAAGCAAAAGGACAAGAAAGACACATCTCCTATAATAGCGGATCTGTGTTTGTTAGTGAAAGAAAAGACAAAAGAAAGGACGCTGTGGTATTTTGGTTGTTTCTGGGGAAGAAGTTCAACCGAATTAGCAACACAAGGTTCACCGGACATGCAACAAGTATAGCTTAACCGGATACGCAGCTCTTACTTCAATCGGATACGAAGGTTTAACTTCAACCGAATACGCAGGTTCAAAGTTAACTGGATACGCAGTTGTGCTCTTTAACCGGACTCGCAGTTTCCCCAAACAACCATCTTGACCCGGGTCAACTCAACCGAGTCAAAGGTCAAGATCTAATAAAATATAGATGAAAGATAAGAACAGACTCGAAACATTAACAACATCAACATCAATCCCACAACAACAGCCTCACAACGACCAACAAATCCATGTCTACTACCTTAACTCATCGTCACAAAAAACCATCACTCAACTCCTTCCTCTTCCATCATTAAGACTCAAACTTAAAAATATGAAACATTGATCTCAGATTGTTCAACTTTCCCTTTAATCTTTAAGATTTTTTTTAGTTGAACACAATTCCATCATCGATCTATAAAAGGCAATTCTTTCTCTTTAATTTCCAAACATAAAGAATGATTCATGACAAGTGTGTTATAATCACCCTTTGTTTCGATCTGAAAAACAAGAAAACAACCTACCTTAGATCCTTTAAAGACCTTGGAGAACAAACAACATGCAAATACGAACTAAGGGTTAAAGTTATGCTTGTGTTTCGTGGGAAAGGAACCCACAAGGTGTGTAATTTTGGTCTTAGGATTGTAGCAGACAATGAGGGTTAGATTGTTGTTTAGTTATCATATAATGATCTTGACTGCTAATTTTTTTTAGGGGAAACATGAGGTAAGAGGCGAATGAAAAGTGGATTAGGGTTAATGTGTGAGAAACATTAGGGATTTGATATTATATATGGAGCCTGGTATTACTAGCATATGATGGGCTGGTATTAACTAATTAGTGTTGGGCTCGTGAGGTGCTGACAAACCGGGTATAAGTTTAGGATGGAGTTGGCTTATGTTACATTATGGACCAATTCATATTAATAACAATTTGGGTTGGATTGTCGCCTAAATAACATGTTGTGCAGAATGTTATAAGTAGGTGATGGATTTGGAATGGAATTAATATTAAATCCGATAAATTACCTAGTAATGGGCTTGCAATATTATTGGAATAGTCCGGGTACTAAAACACTATCACGACAAGTTGAACTAGACGATGTTTATTCATTAACGACATTCAAGGACAATATTTGTCCTAGTTTAACGACATTCACGAACAACAACACAACAAACACGATACATAACACTAAAAACAATCAGAATAAGATTCACTAAAATGACAAACGGCTAAAGATTCGGATTACGATGACAAGTGATCACGAAGTTAATTTGGTATCCCTTATTTGACATTGAAGTGAGTTTCATGAAGGCGTCTACTTATTTCATCATCGAGACTTCCATTTATTTTCTACCCCTTTTCTTCAAACCCAATCTATTGATTGATGACTTGCTTGAACGTAAAAAACTTATGATTAAGACTTGGATTATCTAGTTATTTCCTGATGTAAGGAGTTACATTGTAGTGCTCACGGGTTATAGCTATCATTTAAAGGAATTACATTGTAGTACTCAGTGTTACACGCATATGTTGTAACCTTTGCCCTTTTGTGTTCTGAAAATTTCATTTATAGTCCTTTGACTATTTGACTTTTGTCAGTTTATTCGGATTTTGTACCGTGTTGACGGTGATGATTTTTATGAGAATTATAGTAATTTATGATTTATTGTGATTAATAATCCTTTTTGGAAGGTATTATTGTGTTATTTGTATTCTGGGTGGTTTGACCCGTGAATTTTGAGAAATGCCAAAATACGAGTCCGACACGTCCGTTAATGTCCAGATGAGTTTTGAAAGGGTTTAAAGTGAAAATATATCGTGTGAATACTCTAGGTTAATGGAAAAGTATTTTTAAGGTGAATAAAAATGGTAATTGAATTTGGGGTAAATTTTACGGTTGAGTTTTACGAGCTTTTAAGTGATCCCGACACGAAAAGAAAGACCCGAGGCCTCTTTAGATGCCATAGCCGGTCATGGGGTAGTTAAGGGGACAAGGTGGCTTAATTTTAGCTAATATGTCTTAAAGGTGTATAAATATATTTCTTCCACTAGCTTCTCATTATCCATTTCATTTTCAAAAAAAACACACACACAAGTGTGTGTGCTCTTGTGTTCGTCCGCCACCAACAACAACAAAACATCATAAAATTTCTAACTTTGATCAAGAACGTGATATTACGAGTGTTTGGGTATTCATTTAAACAACGTTTGGGTTGTCCGGTTCGTGTCGAAATTTACATTTTTGAAGATTTTCTTGTAAGTTTTCAAATTTAAATTCCGTTTGTCCTTTTGGGTTTGTTTTGATGCATAGATGTTAGTTGTACAAGTTGATCATTGTGAAAATTGATTTTTAGAAGCGAAACGCATACAAAAGGGTGATGTTTGGTTCGTGGGTTATAAAAAGGAAAAAGGGGGGTTTTGTAGTTTTAATATTGTGGTCGTGATGGTAGAATAATATATGTTGCTAGATAGCTTATTTTTTTATAGTAGATTATATAGCTTATTCGGGCTTATTTTTAAGCTATTTCTTGGCTTATTTTGACTATTTTTGTGTTATGGCGTACGTTTGTGGACTATTTGGAGGCTTATGGTAGTAACCAAATATGATACGTAGCTTATTAGCATATTTTCAAGCTTAATATACATATTTTGGAGCTTATAGACTCACGACCCAATAAGTCTATTTAAGCCGTAGCTTAATGGGAGGGCTTATTGTGGTCCGGATTATTTTCTACTTATTGGTATAAGCTTATATACGTAAATGGACCTTGATTTTGGACTTGGATCGTATTTTGGACTTATAAATATCTTAATTGACCCTTGTTGGGCCTTAAAGCCCAATAAGCGATATTTAGTAGTTATGAGAGTTTTGATGGACTTTTGAAAGTGAAAATGTATTTACGAAGTGATATTGAATGATATTTGGGAAAAACGTTTTAATAAACGTTAAAGTTTAAGATTTTTGGAATTTTATCGAAAAGTGTCGAATTTATAAAAAGTATTGAAAATAAGGTTTGAAACCTTGGAAAACGTTGTATGAGCGTATGGGTCATGTCGAAATTTCGTTAAAAAATTATACTTAGAAATTTTCCTAAAAACATGATTTTTGATTTTAAATAATAAAATATTATTTAATTATTTTATTTATCTAATAAATTCACTAAAAGACAAAAAATATAATTTTTCTCGAAACTTCTCGAATATGTTTACTATGAGTAAACTAAACGTTTCATTTTAACCGTATAATGAATATTTTGATTGTCGACTAAGGTTAATACGAATGGACTTGTCCGAGATAATTATAATTATAATTATAAAAATTTATTTAAATTTACTTATCAATTTCCTTAAATAGTAAAAGTAAGGATTACCGATAATGAGATTGATATATTATGGAGATATTCATCAACATCACACCACTAAATTGTTTTGGGTAATTGTACAACCGTCTAACCTCTATGCATCAAACGTGAAGATTGTTTTGGAATTTGATGATTAAATTGGAACATTAACTGGACTAATAGGTCGTGTGGCGGGCCTCGTTGCATTTGCTAGTGTGATAGTAGAATTTGGCTTGCTAAAGACTTGCTTGAGGTGAGTTCTCGTAGCCCCCCAACTTTTTCGTGGTTACTCGTTGGAGGAAAATGATATCAAATGTGTTTTTGAAATGTTTTGAATGATATGTGGCAAAATGTTGGTTTGTTTTTGGACAGGGGGGAAAAGTTGACGTTGCTTATGACTGCTATGTGAATATTTATTGTTTGTATGAGTTTGTTGGAAGCGGAAGGGTACCGCCTACCTATATTTGTGTGATTATTGGAACGTATGGTACGCCTACCCCAGGTGTGTGTGGTTCCTAACCCAAATTTTAGTGCTCCAGCTGGTAGGCCCTTTAGGTGCGTAAGTGACATATGGTTTTTATTGATTAATGTGAATGCTAAGGATGTTGGCATATATGCACTGTCATAATAGCCTAGTTGGTCCACTGTTGAATATCGCACAACTGTTTGGTTTAAGAGTCAAACCTACGAGCTCACAAACATATTGTTGACGTTTTCGAGTATCATTTTCAGGTGAAGTGAAAGAAGAGTTGTTTGGTGATTGTTATAGCAGACTTAGAAGTATTCTGAGTGAAATTTCGTTTGAAGTCTTACTTGCTTGTTGTTTAGTTCTAGTAATTGGATGTTTTGGATTATGGACCCCCTGCACGAGGGCCTTTAATAATTGTAAGCGATATGGATTTTAGTTGCGATTTGGGAGATCACTTTGAGGTTTATCGAGTTGATGGTCTTCATAGCACTTGAAGTTTATGCAATGTAGTTATCTCTATTTTGTATCTTGTGTTATGATTGATCATTATGTTGCAGTCTCGAGTTTCTGCCATTGTCGGGGTGTGATATTTTCTCCATTGAAATATTCGTCAAACGAAGGACTGAATAGACTTTCCAACTCTGTTAGGAATTCACTTTTACATGACGACATTACAGAATTACCATAGTTTATCATAGTCACATACGCGAGGACTAAAATAGGCAACTATGTATAGTTTAGAGGCGTATGGGCTATATATACCCCTCTAATGCCTTCCCATAAGGGGTTGAGTCATCATTTTAGTGTAGAGTCATTTTGTATCCTTCATTCATATCCATCAAATCACAAATCCATCTTCCATCACACTATTCTCTCTCACTATAATGGCTATCATGTAGTTTGACTCACCAAGACCACCGGATCATAGTTTTCATGAATCTTACAATTGGTATCAAGAGCCATGGCTACATACTCTTGGGTCGGTTTTATTTGTGTCCGGATGGTCTCGAATTAGTCTCAAATCTGTCACTTGATTTTCAACCATATTATGATTATTTTGGAGTGACTAAGGTTACCGAATGGACTTGTCGAGATATATTTATAATTATTATTTATAAATATTTATGTATATTACTTATCTATTTTCCTTAAATAGTATAAGTATGTATTACCGAGTATTGAGATTGTTATGATTGTGGAGACATGTCATCAACCATCACACCACTAAATTATTTTAGGTAATTGTACAACGTGTCTAAACTCTATGGATCAAACGTGAAGATTGTTTTGGAATTTGATGATTAAATTAGGAAATTAACTGGACTAGATCGTGTGTGGGCGTCGTTGCATTTGCTTATGTGATTGAGATTTGGTTGCTAAAGACTTGTTTGAGGTGAGTTCTTGTAGCCCCACTTTTTACTGATTTTCCATTAGGGGAAAATGATACTCAAATGTGTTTTGAAATGTTTTAAATTGATCTGTGCGAAATGTGATTTTGTTTTTGGGATAAGATATGTGCTTATGCCTGCTATGTGAATATTATGTGTTGTATGATTGTTTGGATCGGATGGGTACGCCTACCCAATATTTGTGTGGTTATTGGAGCGGATGGGTACGCCTACCCAGGTTTGTATGTGGTCCTGCTCTATTTTTAGTGCTCCAGCTGGTAGGCCCTTTAGGTGCGTAAGTGACATATGGATTGTTGATTAGCAGTGATGCTAGATTGTTTGCATATATTCACTGTCATATATCACTATTGTCCACTGTTGAAATATTGGCATAACTTTTGGGTTTAAGGTCAAACCTATGAGCCCACCAACATTATTGTTGGCGTTTTTGAGTATCATTTTCAGGTGAAGTGAAAGAAGAATAGTTTGGTGATTGTGTTAGCAGACTTAGAAGTATCCCGAGTAGATTTTCGTGTGAAGTCTTGCTTGCTTGTTGTTTGATTTTAGTATTTGTATGTTTTGGATTAATTTTGGATCATGGACCCCTGTGAGGGCATTTGAATACTTATAAGAGATTATGGATTTTAGTTGCGATTTGGGACATCACTCGAGGTTGTTCGAGGTTGATGGTCTTCATATCACTTGAAGTTTATGCAATGTAGTTATCTCTATTTTGTATCTTGTGTTATGATTGATCATTATGTTGCATTCTCGAGTTTCTGACATTGTCAGGGTGTGACATTTTCTCT
This sequence comes from Tanacetum coccineum, assembly GCA_026074375.1. NCBI lineage: Eukaryota > Viridiplantae > Streptophyta > Magnoliopsida > Asterales > Asteraceae > Tanacetum > Tanacetum coccineum. The sequence goes on along the minus strand of BQNB010000595.1, from coordinate 27,606 downwards.
ATTGAAATATTCGTCAAACGAAGGACCGAATAGACTTTCCAACTCTATCATCGAAGTCATGCTTATCATATCTGCTATAGGAGCTTCTTTGACATTGTGGTGCGAGGCTTGGCCCATTTTGATCAAACATCATTTTTTGACATTTTGGTTCGAGGCTTGAACTGTTGTGTTCAAACATCATTCTTTGACATTAAGGAGCGAGGCTTGAACCGTGTTGTTCAAACATCATCTTTGACATTTAGGATCGAGGCTTAAACTGTTGTGTTCAAACGTCATTCTTTGACATTAAGGAGCGAGGCTTGAACCATGTTGTTCAAACGTCATTTTGCTGATCAATTTTGAATCCACTTCAACACTGGTTTCTGAGATATCAACTTTTTCAGCAACCACACTCTAAGATTATCCTGCTTGACATTATATGATGTACCAACATTTAAATCAAAACTTTGTTCCTTCTGAACATTGATTGATGTACCTGCAGTTAAATCTAAAGTTTGTTTGCATTCATGAATTTTAGAGATATCTACATTGCAACCGTGTGTGGGTTCACTGTAAACCTTGCTTATACAAGAAGCGAGAATCTTTCCCGTAGGAACCCACTTAAGACTAACAGTTTTGAAAATTCTACCCGTGGGTTTCCACCTAAGATCTGATCTAAGAGATGTTTTCTCATACATAGCGGAAGTCTTATTAGGAGAAAATCTATGTCCTGTGAAGATCTGCCTT